>JAVTVY010029287.1:0-11954 GCA_036873755.1 Hanleya hanleyi
TACACGTTGAACGGCAACGGGAACGTGTAAGATTCAGTTACGCGTTACACGTTGATGTCGCAAGGGAAAATGAGTTTAGTTACGCGTTCTCCGCCCTGTTGGTCTAAGTATTCCAAGTAGGTCTATACTGGTGATGCTGTTCGGATTTTTAAGTGGAGTATATATATTTTAATTTTTGCAGCCTAACAGAGTGCCATTTGCAACAATATTATGTAACAAGTTACATTATAGACACGAAAATACCAATTTCATTTTCAACTTATCATGCTTACATGTGTTTGATATGCACCATATTTTTGACACGTATATTTAGCCTATGGGTCAGTTGCATATTACTGAGAGTACAAATAAAAACCTGTCTGTTCACTGACCCGTGACTTCAGCTTATCAGCTACTGGGTTGTATAATTTCACTTTCCCTATCTTTTAGCACAGGATATTATTTTGAACTGATAACTGACATTATGTATTTATGTATATGTACTATATTTTCCCGCTATTCAAAGAAAGTGCATGTCATTATGCTCGAATTCTTGGAAAGTACAATACATATATAAAATTTTGTCAGTTATCACCAGTTCAAAATACTCTCCTGGGTTTATAGATGGGGCAAAGTGAAATTATACCAGCTGATTAGATGAAGTCACCGGTCAGTGAACATACAGCCTCTTCTTGTTCTCTCAATAATGCAAAACTGACCCATTTCTGAAAGCAAACAATTCTTGTGCCATAACCAGCAGCTTCTGTTTAAATGAAGTGATATTTCAAGAAAATTCTTCCGCCAAATAATAATCCCTTTCTAATTTAGGGATGAAAAAAACACAAGTTTTTCCTCTGTAACAGTGATAACCATAATATTCAGCAGGAAGGAGGGCACCGTCCGTGATACACCACATAACTTGCCCCGTCCCAATTACAGAAATAAGTCCGTTAAACGGTGCATCGTGTTCAACTACCCGATAATCGAAACGGGTCTAATATTTTAATTTTTACCCAAAGGAAATGAAACACAAATCAACCGATAAACGGAAGGAAAGCCAATCCGATAAACGAATACGAAACTGAATAGAAAGCATCTAAAAAAATTGCGAGGGGAAAGCACGTCTGGCCTGGGCGATTTTGGGTGTACCGCAGCCGGGGGCGCAGTGCTTCCATCGCATTCTTAAAAATAATTAGATTGAAATTAATCTATCAGAGATTGGCATTAGTGACCAAATCTTTGTCGGATTGAAAATATTCAATCTAATGGATTGAAAAACGATAAAATGAATCTTGTTGTAGACAGAAACTTTAATCTAATAGTTTGAACTTTTCAATCTAATAGATGGAATATTCAATCGAATAGATTGGTCACACTCCAATCTGCTAGATTGAATTTTCAAATCTAATTATTTTTAGAGAGAAGTATATTTTAAGGCTAGAGTGCTGAAACTTAGCACACTATATATTTGGGTCAAGCTCTACAACAAAATGTAAAAAAAAATCCAAGATGGCAGGCATGATGACGTCACTGTGACGTCATTTTCAAAAAGAGCATTTTTGGACGATTTTTCGGTCAAAACCTTCGATTTTTTAAATTTTTGTCAGCATGATAAATTTGTAAATAATAATCCGATATGAAATAAAATAAGTTTTACTCACTTTTCCGTACAGAAATGCAAAAATTTTGAAGAAATATGACGAAAACATCACTTTTTCTGGTACCCCACATGGCCGCCATTTTGAATTCACCCATGATCCTCTGCTCGGGGGGTCATGCAACTAGGCTCAAAATGACCCCAATATGATAATCTAAAAAGTCTCGGAGTTTCAGCTCTAATTTTGTCTTTCCGGAGATATGAGCAAGAAACCAACGGGGGGAGGGGCGGAAAGTGCCCCCCTCCCCCCAGGCCAGGTAGGGATAACTCTACCAGGCTGGGAGGGGGAAAAGGGGGAGGAGGGAGATGCAGCCGCCCCTACCTTTCTACACTAGCTCCGAAACGACAAAGCCCTGGGCGATTTAGGGGTATGTCCAAGCCTGGGGGTAGGGGATTTCTGCCCAGCCCCACTTATTTTCTTTACCCCTTAGAGGGATGAAACTTTCTATACTATATATTTTGGACAAGCTCAAAAAGAAATTGTAAAGAAATCCCAGATGGCTGCCATGATGTCATCAGTTTGGACCGTTATCGCCCATTATTTTGTACGGATTTTCCGATGTTTTTAATTCGATATTTTCTCTAATTATTGTGACAGAGAATAATTAGTTTTGACGAAATAAATATATGATGCCGAACTGTAACATTTGACCCTAACCTGATTTAGATCATGACGTCAGTGTGACGACTTTTTTTTGTACATTTCCTGTATATATTGTGAGTGAGTTAGTGAATATGATTTAAAGTCGCTTTCAACAATATTTCACTCATATCACGGCATTTGGTTTCTATTCCTTTTCACACACGGAACCCCACGCGTGCTCCAGTTAGTCGCCTCTTACGACAAATTGTCTTGAGCTTCCTAGTACCATGACCTGGGGTGTGCACAACGACACTCTAGGTCAACCCCGGGAGCCCCACGGGGCTTATATTGTGGGAAGTTTCAGTCCCCTAGCCCAAGAAGTAAGAAAACTATTGGGAGGGGGAGGGGAAGGGGAGAGCGTGACGTGTCAATATTGGGTAGGCCGCAAATGGCTCAGTTGAGTTTTAGTTAATGAAATTCCATAGGTTGAAATTTCGAAAAAGAGGAAGTTTACATGACAATAAAAATAGAGAAAATTCTATAGACGAAATGTTTTCAGTCCTTTGCTATTTGAGTTCTAGTCCATATCATGGACAACACAATTTGTAATTGCACATAAAATAGATCCAAATTTTCCCCAAATTCACATTCTTAAAATTATTTTTGGGCTATTACGACATGGAATATTCTCTGTTGAAGATATCAAACATAACATTTTTATTGTATTTCTGGTATAATATTATTCAAAGAAACCAAAACGAATTTTTACACAGGTCGGGGTAAGTTCCAAAATTTTTCAGCTGTTGAGTAAGGAATTTCTTGAAACAATTTCAGGTTGGCCAATAGTTTGTGCTTCATATAATAGCTTAGAGGTGCCGGTACATCCGATAAGTGCATCAATATCAAATTAGTATCAATGCAAGCAAAGATAGAGCAGCTGTCCCCTACTTTGGAGAAATATCAGAAGAAATGGCTATGGTCACGTTAAAACGTATAGTTCCAAAGGCTGCCGGACAGACCATATTCATGAATCATTATAAAAATTCCGCGCTAAGTTTTCTGACAGATTTTCGATGAAAATAAAAGAGAAACACCCCAATTCGACATATCCAATGTGAAAACGCCTAGCATCTCAATAATTTAGAAAATCATCGTAATATAGGTTCACGTACGTGTAGAGTGGCACCATGACGTTCAAAACGTCAGCCTGTGCCGGTCCCGACTTATGGCACGGTGCCAAGTGCGCAGGAAACGATGACGTCATGCGTACGTGTTGACGTTAAACGTGTAACTAAACCTCTCTAATATTAGATGTTAATCACTGTTAGGATTGGAGCAATGTACAGAGACCTACAGAAATTTTCTGCTGCGCTAGCAAAATAAAGCTCAGCTGGGTCTCAACTAGTTCAACAAGCTGAACCCTACTGACATTTAATTTTGTGATATTGATTATGTAGGGTTCAGCCGTTGAACCGAAATTTCCTATCGCAAAATTTTCACCTCCCGACCTGGGTAACAGCGGGTGGATTTGCGCTCATAAAAAAGCAATAATACCTACCGCTTTGTGCTCGTTTGGATAGAATACATATTTGCCTACTTCTCTGGCCATTTATGTTCTCTGTCCAGCTCCTTTCATTTCCATAAACGGCAAAAGAAAAAAATATCATCGCGGACAAACTTCCAAACACGAAATCCACCGCCATTTTAGAACACTCTCGCGTGACCCTGATTCTCTCACGTGAGCTTATTCCAAATTCAAGATTACAAGAGTCGGAAAAACTGAATCCGCTAACCCAGTCGCTTAGGGAGATGAAAAATCCTGTGAATTACATTTTTCAGTTTGTGCCTACTTGATACCGATAGTTACAATTCATAATCAATATCACAAAATTAAATGTCAGTAGGGTTCAGCTTGTTGAACTTGGTCTCAACATGTGAGATGCGCTTGTAGCCTCCATTGGTTTTGAATACAGATAATGTTGGGGAAGTATGGCACTGAAGGAAACTTGATGAAGTTTCATTAAATATACATCAATTAATTTATTCCAGTGACAGAAAATAGGAACAATTGGATATTAGGCTTGTAACCTGGGCTAATCTTCCACACTTTCATTTATTCATCCACATTTAGGGTGGGTTATCGTCATCAAACAATCTTGTGTTTTCCAAAATATCATGAAATTTCAATTATTGCGGGAAACATCAGCATTCACCCAGCTTTATCTTGCATGCGCAACACAGTGTTCATCCAACACGAAAATTGACACAGGAGACTTTAGCAATCGAGAAAGAAAGAAAAAACATCTGCAAACAGGTTCAAATTTTCACTAAGTATTTGAGGGAAAGTGGGTGAAAATATCTTGGGGGGGGGGGACTGACGTTGGGGGAAATGTTACGTGGGAAATGTGGACCCATACATACATAGTCAAGATAACAGGCCCTGATGAAGATGTAAACTGGTAAATAACAGTAGCCGGCCTGTCAACTTGGTTGCCAAGGGTGTGTATCTCACAGAATCAACCACTTTTCAATTGCATGCATCTTCAATCTGTCAGATTAGATTTTATGCTCATGAATTCACTCCTCTGCACATGTACTGCTAGCAATTTACCGCAAATAATCGTGTACATTTGATAACTCCACAGCCTTCAGCAATTTTCAGTTTGATTTCAGCACTGGAATTCACCGGAAGAACAATTCTCGCACCGACTTCCGATTGAAATATCCTCAAACCCAAACTAACAATTAAATAAAGTGGCGAAATTCGACATCATTTCCTAAAGTGCAAAAATGCATTGCATGTATTTAGTACATTTTGATCTTTTTACTGTATCTGGGGATAAATAATATTTACTGAATTCGCGATAGCAGTTTACCGCTTTGGTTAGGGTGTAATGAAACGTGTTATTCCGTCAAATATGGCGTCAAATAAGAATTCGGCTTCGCCCAGTGGTCAGGTAAAACCAAACATGTTCCTCGAAATCAACTAATTATCTAATTATCTTGGATTTACTCAAGTAAAAAGTCTGTACATTGTCCGCCTCATGTCTGTATACGTTCAAAGTACTTTAATTGATCTTAATTGATAGAAAATTCGATTTCTGTAGACACTGAAACAACAACAACATTTGCTGAAATATGTCCAAGATAGCGAGATAGCATCAGTGAAAAATACCCATCGAGTTAAGAGTGGATTTACAGATAAACAACAGCAACAACAACAACAACAGATTATGTGATCAACTGATTCATGCCCTCCAGCGGGTAGTCAAGTACCAAGACTGATCTGTTAGAGTCCTGCCGTGTCGTCCATGTGTCAACGAGGTAGATAAACAACTTCGGAAACAGACCAGAAAATTACATTCACTCGGCCCAAATCCCCACTATCGTAACATATGGTCCTATCGGTTTAGAATGCCACCATTATTATTGGTTACAAACACTTATTTGCACTCGAAATGCGACAGAGAACAGAATATATCGAGATCCACGAAAAAGGCTGCCATGTTGTTGTTGTTGTTGTTCCGGACGTTCCTCCTTTCGGACTAGGAGCACCCTCTTACAGAGGTATTTAGAAGCTTGCAGTAACGGTAACCCCGCCGCTTACTAGGGTGGTCGAGACAGGGTCAGTAGCAGTCGAGGTCCCGTGCTGTTTAGGCTGTGCAGTAACTTTTACAGTGCATTGACACCTCCTGACTGTACATATAGACCTGTCCCTTTTTCTGACCAGGTGTATGCGATGTACTACTGTGAGTGGATTTATATAGCGGCCGCTGAAAGACACCCAGGTACTTTATTCCCCAAGTGCCTCCGCTGGCGAAGGTCTAGCGTAGCAACTAGTTCCACCATCAGTCCATATTACCCTGGACACCGAATCAGTCCAGCGCCTTGTGAATAGGCGAGTATACATGTAAGCGGTCACTGGCGAGGCGCGAACCCACGCCAGCTGTAGCACTCCAGGTCAGAGTCAGACACTCTAACCATTCAGCCACGACATGCTCACCATGTCATTTTCTTGTCTCCTCTAGTTCGCTGACAAGGTATGAGTCTTGTAATGAGTCTTGGTTGTCCTCCACAGTTTCGTAGCAATTGGTGGCTGAAAAGCGGACCCATGGTCTATTCCTTGCCGAAATGTAGAATCTCTGGAGTGCACCCCTTGTCTTGCAATTTAACGGGATGGCATTTTGTCCTTGTGTGAAAAGACTCGTACCTTGTCAGCGACCTTGAGGAGACAAGAAAATGACATGGCAGATTTCTTCGTGGGTCTCGATACATTCTGTTCTCTGTCGCATTTCGAGTGCAAGTAAGTGTTTGTCACTAATAATATTGGTGGCATTCTAAACCGATAGGACCATATGTTACAATAGTGGGGATTTGGGGCGAGTGAATGTAATTTTCGGGTCTGTTTCCGACGTTGTTTATCTACCTCGTTGACACATGGAAGATCACACGGCATGACTCTGATAACAGATCAGAGTCTTGGTACTTGACTATTCAGCGGGGTACATCGAATTACCCAAATAAAAGTCAGATTACCCAAATGAAAGCACAATGAACCCAACTGAACAAGTAGTCACATCAACGAAGATCCTATTGCATACTAGAAGGCAAATTTGGTTTGAATGAAGCGAGAGTGGGCCAAAAAGTATAAGTTTGAGTCCACCTAAACTAATGGCAAAACACTGTAGCCGCGAGACAATGTAAAGGGAAATAACTCGCTATTCAAGACGGGGCATAAATCAATTTCAATCGATATCACCTATCAAAATGTTGATACTTCATAGCAAAACGAAAATAATATTGCTAATTAAAATAAGTAGAAATTAAGACTGAATGAAATAAAAGATGTGTTGATAAAATATTTTATTATGTTGAATAACGTCGCAGCTGCTTGGATGGCCCAGGCGGACGAGTAGCTCCTGTTAATAGAACAATCCACACAGGCCTCGTCAAAATCAAGGGAAACTTATTCTATGCCAGTCTCCTTCAGGTAATTGATATAATCTGAACGAAAAGTGACCATCTCTAGACATGTCAAAACTCTAAGTTGGTCAGCAAATGAAACGAGACAGAGTACACTTACTCCCCCTTCTGTTGTCTCGCCGTGACATATACTTCTTGATTTAAATTTATGCTGGGACCGCATGCCGGGATTGTTTTAAAAAAAATTCTTCATCCATCCGTTCTATTTCGACCATATTTGTCCATATTATCCATTAGTATCTAATGGGACGTTCGTTGAAGTGAATACTTCATTTGGGTTCATTGTGCTTTCATTTGGGTAATCTGACTTTCATTTGGGTTCATTTGGGTAATTCGTTGGACCGCTCCAGCGTATAGAACAGATGTGTGAATTAATTAGTCGCATCAGCTGTGCCACCCACACAAGGGTTGTAAATAACATAACCCTGTTTCTCCAGTTTATAATGACAGGGATGAGAATATTCAGCGGAAACACTTATTTCAGTGTTTTTTGTTGAAAAGTCAGATTTCAAATGTGTCCGCTTTTCATTCCAAACATTCAAATTTGGCATTTTCTTTAGGGGGGTTAACATTTTTCAGTGTTTTTTGGGTCGTTTTCCATGTTTTCAGTGTTTTTCGACTCGAGCAATTCTCATGCCTGATAATGTACATATTATTTCTACCTACCTTACCACTGTATATGTGTTTTTTTATTACCCTCGGCCATTTTGGCCTCGGGGTATTGTCGTCGCCATGTACGTCCGTCCATACGTACGTCCGTCCGTCCATTACCGCATTTTAGGCAAAACCGCTTGAGACACAACCACCAAATTTTCAACACTTATTTATCTAGTGCTAAGCCAGACGCCTATCGAAAGTGGCTCCCCTCAGCCCATATTTTACAGAGTTCTGCCCCTTTACAGATATATTAATTTCTATTTCTGTCCTATATGCCTGAATGTAACCAGCTATATCTGCAGAACTGTGTTCGGTATAGCTACTATATTTTGGAAACTTATTTATATTGTTGTATTCTACAAGCCAACAAAGGATTACTCGCCTAGGCTTATGGAGTTATGCCCCTTTCTGATGTAATAATCTCCGATTTTGTTATTTGTAGTTGAAGTTATTTCTGCAGATCCGTGTTAGGTACAGCTTATTCGTCTCGGTTCTTATTTCACAGTGTGCTAAGTCAGACGCCTATCGAAAGTGGCTCCCCTCGGCCCATATTTATGCCCCCCTCTAACTAGAGGGGCTGTATATAGCGATCGCTTTGTCCGTCTGTCTGTCCGTCCATCCGTCCATCTGTCCGTCCGTCCGTCTGTCTGTCTGTCCGTCACACCTTTCTCGTTACCAAGATATCTTTAGAACGACTTACCATAGGCACACCAAACTTGCATTGCACATCCATATGCTCGTGCCCCAGAACCCTATTGAATCTGGGCCTGATTGGTTGGAAACTTTGGCGGCCATCTTTAATTTATGCGAAATCATCACAGCTTTCTCGTTACCAAGATATCTTTAGAACGACTTACCCTAGGCACACCAAACTTGCACTGCACATCTATATGCTCATGACCTATTGAATCTGGACCTGATTGGTTGGAAACTTTGGCGGCCATATTTAATTTATGCGAAACCATTAATCTTGTGTATCTCAGGTACCATTTCACTGTTCAGTGCGAAACTTAGTATAGATCATCGATGCATCAAGAAACTTCAAAGGAATGACCAAACCAGTTTCCCTGATTCGGTGGAAACCTTGGCGGCCATCTTTAATTTATGCAAAATCTTTAATGATATATATCTTTGATACCATTCAAGTGTTCTATACGAAACTTGGTATACAGCATCGATGTATCAAGAGACCTTCAATGTATAACCACATCAATTCCTCTGAGTGGCGGGAAGGATGGGCGGCCATCTTTAATTTATGCAAAATCATTAATGATCTCTATCTCTGATACCGTTCAAGTACTTGATGTAAAATTTGATATACATCATCGATGCATCAATAGACTTACGATAAATGACAGTTCTGGTGTTTCTGATTGGGTGGAAACCTTGGTGGCCATCTTTAATTTATGCAAAATCTTCAATGATGTATATCTTTGATACGGTTTCAGTGTTCTATATGAAACTTGGTATACAGCATCCATGTATTAGAAGACTTGCAATGAATAACTACATCAGTTCTCCTGAGTGGTGGGAAGGATGGGTGGCCATCTTTAATTTATGCGAAATCATTAATGATCTCCATCTCTGATAACTTTCAAATGCTCGATGTAAAATTTGCTATGCATCATCGATGCATCAAGAGACTTATGTAATGAATACCAGTTTCTCTGATTGGATGGAAACCTTAGAGACCATTTCTAATTACAATTTTTTTCATAATCTGTATATTTGTCACTTGACTGCTTGGTGTTCCTGAAGTCTTGGTTCAAATTGAATACATTATGAATGGCTGGCGCCCAGAGCCGAGGGGTTTTCTGATGCGCAGCTTCGTATTTCTTGTAGCGCCAGTGAAAAATACTCGTCAAGTTAAGAGTGGATTTACAGATAAACAACAACAATTACTGTATAAATATGTGAAAACTAAAATTCATATGGCACTAGACCTCAATTTATGGGGTATAGCACCACCGGTATACCTCAAATGAGGTACTATACCCCAACTTAGGTATAGTACCCCATATGAGGTATTCAACCTAACCTGGTATATGCCGCCATACTGTGTATGAGAGTGAAGGCAAGAAACAGCGATTAGAGCCGGTGGCCATATCTCAGTGATTACTTAATAATTGTACCAAACTTGGCAAATATCCAGGAAATACACATAGAAGTGTTCATGTAAAAGTGCTTTGTTTCGAGTGTTTTTTTCTTGCAGTGTCTCAGATAAATTTACCAATCATGATTAATCGATTCACCTGAGACATCCCTCAAAGACACAGACAGATGCAAGTGAGGCCAAAGATATTTTGCGCCAATACTTCCAGTGACATGGGCGTCAAGCTATTAAATTTGCTGGCAGATTAATGTAGTATTTGCTGAGATCTGGCCACCCACTCTTAATGCTGTTTCCTGCCTTCATTCTCTTCCTATACACAGTATGGCGGCATATAGTCTCGACTCCAAGCAATCTGTGTTCATCACAACAATGTGAAAACATAACTTAATTCATAAGCTCACAAAATTGTATCAAAAATACTGCTCATTTATGTCCCATGATGATAAAAAAAAACCCAGAAAACATCAATGCCCACGAGGTACATCCATCTCCCTCCATCTTCAAAACATTTCTGACTCCAACTACCGCAACCTCCAAACAGGGTTGTCTTCACTTATGCCATGTTAATCAACCAGGGTGGGCATGGTAGCAAGGAAGTTGCTCAATACGGTACACAAGTACTGTACTTGCAATTGTTTCCTGTGATGAATTTTCTGATAATACTGTAAGCATGAAATGTTCCAATTCTCACCAAGGCTGAGTTACAGCCTGATCTTCTGAGAATATATTGATTTCTCCTTACATTATTAAATTTCTTTCAGCTACATGTATGGGTGATCGAAATGAAACCCCGGATTTGAGGATGATCAAATTATTGGAAGTTGTAACACCTGATTCGACCAATATTAAGAGAATTCATGTACAATAATATTTTCAGAACGAGGAAGATGGAGAGCCTATCAAGATAGATAAATGGGACGGATCAGCTTTGAAGAATGCCTTAGATGATGGAGTTAAGAAAGTAAGTACCCCAGTATTGTCAGTCCTCTAATAATTCAACCACATAAAGTGAAATTTTGCACCATAAAATTAGAGGTGATCAAATTAATAAGAACAGTGAATTGACAAATGGTCCAAAGTCATGCAAATAAGCTACATGTATTATTGCTTTGTTATTTTAATGATTTTAGAGAGTGATCAAATTTATTCATCTTCACATTTCAAGCTAAATATTACACTAACGTTCCATCATTTACCATGACCTAATGAACAGAGTAATCTGTTCAAACCAGGATGCTTATTGTTCAAGGATGTGATTTTATGTAGCCAATCAAGATAGGAGCTTGCCAACACCGTGCAGCGAGGATTTTCTTTGATGTCTGCCCGTGTTATTTCCGAATATGGGGTGATAGTGATTATAGGGATGATAGAGTGATTATATAATAGGGATGAGAGTGATTATATAATAGGGGTTATAGAGTGATTATATAATATGAGGTGATAGAGTGATTATATAATAGAAGTGATAGTGATTATATAATAGGGGTGATCGAGTGATTATATAATAGGGGTGATAGAGCGATTATATAATAGGGGTGAATAGTGATTATATAATAGGGGTGATAGTGATTATATAATAGGGGTGATAGTGATTATATAATAGGGGTGATAGAGTGATTATATAATAGGGGTGATAGTGATTATATAATAGGGGTGAATAGTGATTATATAATAGGGGTGATAGTGATTATATAATAGGGGTGATAGTGATTATATAATAGGGGTGATAGTGATTATACAATAGGAGTGATATAGGGATTATATAACAGAGGTGATAGTGATTATATAATAGTGGTGATAGAGCGATTATATAATAGGGGTGATAGAGTGATTATATAATAGAGTGATAGTGATTATGTAATGGGGATGATAGTGATTATATAATAGGGGTGATAGTGATTATATAATAGGGGTGATAAGAGTGATTATATAATAGGTGTGATAGTGATTATATAATAGGGTGATAGTGATTATATAATAGG
>JAVTVY010029288.1:0-12738 GCA_036873755.1 Hanleya hanleyi
CACAGGTCCTAATACATTAAGGTAGAGACCGATACTTCAGCCACAGGTCCTAATACATTAAGATAGAGGCCGACATCTCAGTCACAGGTCCTAATACATTAAGGTAGAGACCGACACCTCAGCCACAGGTCCTAATACATCAAGGTAGAGACCGACACCTCAGTCACAGGTCCTAATACATTAAGGTAGAGACCGACACCTCAGCCACAGGTCCTAATACATTAAGGTAGAGACCCACACCTCAGCCACAGGTCCTAATACATTAAGATCGAGACCTCAGTCACAGGTCTTAATACATTAAGGTAGAGACCGACACCTCAGTCACAGGTCCTAATACATTAAGGTAGAGACCGACACCTCAGTCACAGGTACTAATACATTACGGTAGATACCGATACCTCAGTCACAGGCCCTAATACATTAAGGTAGAGACCGACACCTCAGTCACAGGTCCTAATACATTAAGGTAGAGACCGACACCTCAGCCAGAGGTCCAAATACATTAAAGTAGAGACCGACACCTCAGCCACAGGTCCAAATACATTAAGGTAGAGACCGACACCTCAGCCACAGGTCCTAATACATCAAGGTAGAGACCGACACCTCAGCCACAGGTCCTAATACATTAAGGTAGAGATCAACACCTCAGCCACAGGTCCTAATACATTAAGGTAGAGACCGATACTTCAGCCACAGGTCCTAATACATTAAGATAGAGGCCGACATCTCAGTCACAGGTCCTAATACATTAAGGTAGAGACCGACACCTCAGCCACAGGTCCTAATACATCAAGGTAGAGACCGACACCTCAGTCACAGGTCCTAATACATTAAGGTAGAGACCGACACCTCAGTCACAGGTCCTAATACATAAAGGTAGAGACCGACACTACAGTCACAGGTCCTAATACATTAAGGTAGAAACCGACACCTCAGTCGCAGATCCTAATACATTAATGTAGAGACCGACACCTCAGCCACAGGTCCTAATACATCAAGGTAGAGACCGACACCTCAGTCACAGGTCCTAATACATTAAGGTAGAGACCGACACCTCAGTCACAGGTCCTAATACATAAATGTAGAGACCGACTCCTCAGTCACAGGTCCTAGTACATTAAGGTAGAGACCGACACCTCAGTCGCAGATCCTAATACATTAAGGTAGAGATCGACACCTCAGTCGCAGGTCCTAATACATTAAGGTAGGGACCGATACCTCAGTCGCAGGTCCTAATACATTAAGGTAGAGACCGACACCTCAGTCACAGGTCCTAATACATTAAGGTAGAGACCGACACCTCAGTCACAGGTCTTAATACATTAAGGTAGAGACCGACACCTCAGTCACAGGTCCTAATACATTAAGGTAGAGACCGACACCTCAGTCACAGGTACTAATACATTACGGTAGAGACCGACACCTCAATCACAGGCCCTAATACATTAAGGTAGAGACCGACACCTCAGTCACAGGTACTAATACATTAAGATAGAGACCGACATCTCAGTCACAGGTCCTAATACAATAAGGTAGAGGCCGACACCTCAGTCACAGGTCTTAATACATTACGGTAGAGATCGACACCTCAGTCAAAGGTCCTCATACATAAAGGTAGAGAGCGACACCTCAGCTACAGATCGCAATACATAAAGGTAGAGATCGACACCTCAGTCACAGGTCCTAATACATTAAGGTAGAGACCGACACCTCAGTCACAGGTCCTAATACATAAAGGTAGAGAGCGACACCTCAGCTACAGATCGTAATACATAAAGGTAGAGACCGACACCTCAGTCACAGGTCCTAATACATTAAGGTAGAGACCAACACCTCAGCCACAGGTCCTAATACATTAAGGTAGAGACCGACACCTCAGCCACAGGTCCTAATACATTAAGGTAGAGACCGACACCTCAGCCACAGGTCCTAATACATCAAGGTAGAGACCGACACCTCAGTCACATGTCCTAATACATTAAGGTAGAGACCGTCCCCTCAGTCACAGGTCCTAATACATAAAGGTAGAGACCGACACCTGAGTCACAGGTCCTAATACATTAAGGTAGAAACCGACACCTGAGTCACATGTCCTAATACATTAAGGTAGAGACCGACACTTCAGTCACAGGTCCTAATACATTAAGGTAGAGACCGACACCTCAGTCACATGTCCTAATACATTAAGGTAGAGACCGACACCTCAGTCACACGTCCTAATACATTACGGTAGAGACCGACACCTCAGCCACAGGTCCAAATACATTAAGGTAGAGACCGACACCTCAGCCACAGGTCCTAATACATTAAGGTAGAGACCGACACCTCAGCCACAGGTCCTAATACATCAAGGTAGAGACCGACACCTCAGCCACAGGTCTTAATACATTAAGGTAGAGACCAACACCTCAGCCATAGTTCCTAATACATTAAGGTAGAGACCGATACCTCAGGCACAGGTCCTAATACATTAAGGTAGAGGCCGACATCTGTCACAGGTCCTAATACATTACGGTAGAGACCGACACCTCAGCCACAGGTCCTAATACTTCAAGGTAGAGACCGACACCTCAGTCACAGGTCCTAATTCATTAAGGTAGAGACCGACACCTCAGTCACAGGTCCTAATACATAAAGGTAGAGACCGACACTACAGTCACAGGTCCTAATACATTAAGGTAGATACCGACACCTCAGTCGCAGATCCTAATACATTAATGTAGAGACCGACACCTCAGCCACAGGTCCTAATACATCAAGGTAGAGACCGACATCTCAGTCACAGGTCTTAATACATTGAGGTAGAGACCGACACCTCAGTCATAGGTCCTAATACATAAATGTAGAGACCGACTCCTCAGTCACAGGTCCTAATACAATAAGGTAGAGACCGACACCTCAGTCGCAGATCCTAATACATTAAGGTAGAGACCGACACCTCAGTCGCAGGTCCTAATACATTAAGGTAGAGATCGAGACCTCAGTCACAGGTCTTAATACATTAAGGTAGAGACCGACACCTCAGTCACAGGTCCTAATACATTAAGGTAGAGACCGACACCTCAGTCACAGGTACTAATACATTACGGTAGATACCGACACCTCAGTCACAGGCCCTAATACATTAAGGTAGAGACCGACACCTCAGTCACAGGTACTAATACATTAAGGTAGAGACCGACATCTCAGTCACAGGTCCTAATACAATAAGGTAGAGGGCGACACCTCAGTCACAGGTCTTTATACATTAAGGTAGAGACCGACACCTCAGTCAAAGGTCCTAATACATAAAGGTAGAGAGCGACACCTCAGCTACAGAGCGTAATACATAAAGGTAGAGATCGACACCTCAGTCACAGGTCCTAATACATTAAGGTAGAGACCGACACCTCAGTCACAGGTCCTAATACATAAAGGTAGAGAGCGACACCTCAGCTACAGATCGTAATACATAAAGGTAGAGATCGACACCTCAGTCACAGGTCCTAATACATAAAGGTAGAGAGCGACACCTCAGCTACAGATCATAATACATAAAGGTAGAGGCCGACACCTCAGTCACAGGTACTAATACATTAAGGTAGCGACCGACATCTCAGTCACAGGTCCTGATACATTAAGATAGAGGCCGACACCTCAGTCACAGGTCTTAATACATTAAGGTAGAGACCGACACCTCAGTCAAAGGTCCTAATACATAAAGGTAGAGAGCGACACCTCAGCTACAGATCGTAATACATAAAGGTAGAGACCGACACCTCAGTCACATGTCTTAATACATTTCAAACAGAGATAACATCGATTTCGCATGAATACTCCAATCTGTGGAATATTGAAGGTGGCTGTTCAATGTTAAACAACTGTGCAAAGTTGTATGTGAATATGACTAAATTCGTTGCCATCGCAACCGTCTGAGTTTAACAGGGACAGAAGTTTTTTTAGTGGAAGAAAATTAAGCAGATGGCCTTGATTCCTAAATTTGTCCTTAGATGAACAGGGAGATTTACGAGTAATCTGACAATTCAATTTTATAGTTATTTTTCTGTATTTTCATATAATGTCTGTGTTAATCCGACACAAGTGATACCCCATGTTTATGGCCATCCGTAGCATAAGCTGATAAGATGAACATGTCTTTAAATTTTGATAGACATTGTGGTTTTCTTCAAACAGTTAGAATATAAGGAGTGAGTGAATAGAATTTAACGTCGCGTTCAACAAAATTTCAGCTATATCGCGACGAACTAACTAAGCACCACCCAGCTAAGTTGCGTTCCTGCTACTTCAAAGAAGAAATCTTTGAAGCAGCATGGAACCAGAAACGTGAATTACTATTTATGATTTTTTTCATAAATATGCTTCAAAACCAGGGTTATTCCCTATGTTTTCTGTGTTATCAAATGGAGCCTGGATCAATCCATTTAACAGTGTCCACAGATAAACAATGCACTCCAACTTATATTTTTTCATTGTTCTTCCTGATATTACACAACATACATTATTCAAAAAGTTAATTACTTTGATTTGTTACAAGCGAACATTTTGTTTTTCTATTCCCAACAACTGAATTATTTGAACTCATATAGAGCGCTATGAATGACGTATACATATCACGCCGAGTAGAATTTGCTAGATCCTGTGTGAAATGTGACTATTTTAATCAACTTCACAAAATAGTATTAAACAAACTTATAAATTGGTGCGATATACAAGAGGTGGGAAATATTGACGACGTCTGGTAACTAAAAAGCAACCATATGACTGTACAGGAAAGTATTCGTCAACACCTAACTTTCAGACCCGAGAATATGGTGGATTCTCGGACGTAGCCTTAGTATCTCAGCCGCGCTTTTAATGCGCGTGTTCATGTGAAGACTATGAAGTATCAAAGTTATACCATCAAGCGCCTCCACTTGAGTTTCCCAAATATGGCATTACGCATCGCATGCTGATAGAAAATAAGAGCGTAGCGGGCAAGATCTTTGGCGTTAGGCTTATAGACTTAATTCCGCATAACCCTAGGGGCCGCATGAACCCATCTACTTCAAGATTCTCATAGTGTTCAAATGAACAGGCACAATCAAAGCGTGACTGCGATACATTATTCTCTAGATAACGACTTTACAACGAAAATCACATGGATTAAGAACACTGATCAGCCATAGGGATTTGATATTTTTGGAACATCACGATGTCTTGCTAGCATCATTGAAAACCGTTGACCGGTTTTCTCTTGCAGGACACTAGCCGATGTTTTTGTATACTATGATTTTTTTCAATTGATGCTACTGTTGTTATATGAAAAAGGTTTTTGGATTATGGATGCGGAAATTCTTTAATGGACGACGGCTAAATATTGATTGACGGACTAGATGCTTGTTTTGTGAAATTTAACCTTCAAATATCCTCGCGAATAACACCTAGTGTGTTCATCAAAAATATTTGAACTTTCACATTAGAAAAGATAATTTTCAAACCAAATAAAAGTGCCTCGTTTTTTAAAAATACGTCTTGAGAAGGATTTCCTGACATTTTAAAGCCCAATGATTTGAAAAACTCTGAAAAATACGAAAAAAGTAATACATTCAACTCGACGAAACGGTGGCAAAATCAATCAAAGCGTAACTGAGATACATCATTCTCTAGATGTTCATTTAGTCCTGTATCTAAATTCTGTTTCAAACAGAACTGAACACAATATGTGTGTTTCCCTAGACAGAGTTGAGTTGATTGAAGTTGATTATTTAATTTGAAGCTCAATTTTTGGTATGAGGAAATATCCCTTTCTCACTTTTTTCTCCCACCAACCTATAGAGTTAATCATGAATTTCACGTTATGCGAAAAAATGCCTGCTTGTTGGAAGGGATCCTGGAACATTAATACATTTGTATATTTTATTAAATGTGTTATTCTGCAAATTAGTTTCTACTGGTAGATACAATCTAGTTTAGTTTCTCCGGATATAGTTGAATAGGAGATGAGTTTCTATCACGACATACATATATACAATATGGATTTGTAAAAATACTAAATACTTATTGAAATAAAACCAATGCAGACTGATAGTCACAGGTGGAAAAACGATGGAAAACCAAATATGAAACAAATATATTGTGTCAACACTGAGAATAATTTCTATTCCACTTTAACCATTTGAATTATGAAACGATTGCCAAGAATTACTACAATGACGAATATGAAGTCTGACACAGTTTCCAAGAATATTCGATAAAGCTCAATACATATCTCCTCATTTTGACCCGGCCTAGTTTGAGGACGCTGAAAACTCTATATCTATGTATATTATATCGATAAGGCAAAGGGTAATTACTTCAGGCAATTTTGATTAGGTTCGATACGAGATTGGCATCGATCACACCGGTCGGGCTGGAGCCGCAAAGCTTTAACTCATGTGATAAAATGTATCTTGGGGAGTAGGCACACAGGTCTATCAAATTGGTCATGTTCTGATCAGATGGAATCATATGGTGTATAAGGAGTCGGCATTTAGCAGGCATCACATATATATCTATGAACGTCAAAAGATTTATAGTCCTTCCTACAGAATGTTACTAGTACCTGATTAGTTTTTGCGCGAAAATAATTTAATTCGCCGAAAATATCGCTTTCCGTCAGATTCAACGTGAAAAACTATTAAAAAATTCGTCTTAAAATTATATTCCGATAAGATGACCTCATTATGAAAGAAGCAGCCTTCCATGAACAGTCAATGATCTATGGCGGTACGTTTGTAACTTGTCTTTAATTCCGCTTAACCCGGGGCTAGGGCCGTATGAACCCATGTACTTCAAGATCCTCATGGTGCTCATATGAACAGACACAATCAATGATTGTCTTTTTGAATTTGGTGCTAATACTGTTATATGGAATATGGAATAGGTCTTTGGATTATGGACGCGGATATTGTTTAATGGACGATGGCTGAATTATGAATGACGGACTAGACGCTTGTAATATGTTCAATACGACTTAAACAGCGCTCCGCCGATAGACCTGGTGTCGTGCATGGTTATGTTCTATATATTACGCCCGCCAAACAGAGAAACTGCTTCAGAGGCCTGTACAACTTCGAGAAAGACCTTTAGCAAAAAAATAAGCAATACTGTTTTCATAATTGTCCGGGCATGCCTAGATGGGAGTTGCAACAGTCTTTGTGAGTTTGTTGAGTCGCCCATATCAAAGAAACCGGAGTTCTTCCCAACATAGGACCAATGCGAAAGGAAAGAATATCCCAGGAAATATTGCCCATTTTCACATGTTTATCTTCTGGAAAATATGTCTTATCTGAGCTGCAAGTCAGGAAAAAATGTCTTAGATGGATGAAAAATAGGACCCGGACATTCTTTGGTATCCGGTATATATCTAATACCGCTCAAGCCGGTACTAAGGACTGTGTGGTCATGTTATTCAAGATGCCCACATGAACAACTACAAAAAAGTGTGGCTGGGATACAAATCACCACATGGATCTATTTTGGTTCGTGTGATGTTTTTAGAAACAGGCAGTCAGTATCGATGGGGTCATATGACTTGTCACTACGTCGGCATCGTTTTCCACCACCATCGTTATGTTGAGTTTAATTAATTTCCTATCGGACATTCTTCCCTTTTACGCCGGAAGGTACCGAAGGAAGCCGCTGCCCGTCACTATGGACAGTCAGCGGATGTACATGTACATGTTGCATCCTCATTTCTGAACTAAGATCCAATCAAATTGATTTTCTGTTAGAGCTTCACCAAAATATATAGTGTGACAAACATACTCTTCCAATATCTCTCGACGGTATACATGTGGGATTAAGCTACTTCACGCTGCTATGTAGTATTTTCGCAGCCGCCTCAAAAGGAAGTCGTCGTACTGGTCATCGAGAACTGGGATTTATAGTATTATTCAACTATGGCATGCATTTTAAAGGAGCTTCTGTTCATGTTCGCGTTCAGTTTGCGTTATTTGCGAAAGCAGGCTATAAAATGGAAATGTGATACTCCCAGTGCTGTCTTGGGGATGGGTTTATCTACTTAATTAGTTGAGCATTGGTTTTAAAAACTCTGGCTGAATTTTCCTGTATATAGCACACCACAGAGAATCGTATCGTCTCTGTATTAATTCTAATTGGAGTAATTTGAAATGGAAAATTTAAGAGTGTATTTCAAAGAAATAATGAAAAAAATAAAATAAAAATAAAAACATATATCTCTATATTCCCCGAACTGTAGATGCTTTATTATTGGCGGGAATTATGTTCCATGGTTACACTCTAAATCATTTCACTGGATGTACCTTTTACCACTGCCCAGTAATGGAGAGATTTCTAATGTCAACTACTGTAAATATGATTAATGCTGCTAAATCAATTAACATTGCAACTCTGTTAGCGCAACTCTCACACTGGGAACTCTCTTTGAGTGGTGTTTCAATCAGTTTGCCCCATTCAGAGCTGCAACAAGCTGATTAAAACAGCTGACAGCATGTATAATCAAGGCTAGATTGAAAACAAATAAGTACTCAACTGATAAAATGACGAAACAAGCGCACCATAGTTGAAACCAATGCCCTGAAAGAATTATTTCATTTTCTGTTGATGACAGACGAAATCCATCTGTCATGTGTAAACAACTCTAACAGGATGGACAGGTGCAGACGAAATAATTCTTAATGATTTATTTAGTTTCTAAATTAAACCGCTAATATCCACCTTAGTAATTATCCATTGCAAGAGAAAAAAGTATATTATCTGCGATGGAGCTCTATAGCAGAGGGTTGTAACAATAACAACAACAGCAACAACAACAACAACGGGGCACCCGCGAGGGAGGATTACATTTCCAGAACGCGCACGCATCGCCGGAATTGACATCTTATATAGTAAAATAGATGTTTGCCGAACATTTCGATTACTTTTCAAGTTTGCATAATACCTCTGTTGAGCTAGCGTTAAAAAGAATAATCTGGAGTTTTTTTCCCCGTTTATCTGGACAGAGCATATGAAAAGTTGTTCGCTCATGTGCAAAACTGAAGGAGTTGTTAGGCCAGATTCAAACTGGACCGTGCGTACGTGGGTTTTCCCCTACACGTCATAGCAACGTAGTAAAGGTCAACTTCCACTATTGGAGGCAGGGATGATGAGCCTGTGAAATGGAGCATGCCCTGTGGGGAGGATGTACACACGCTTGTATATAGGGCTACCTTATAGCATGAGAAGGAAGACATCCACGGAAACTTGCCTTTTAGAACCGCATGCAGCTTAATTGTTTAATTGAGAGAGGGCCTCGTTTTGCACAATGCTTAGGGATGGACAAAATGGATAAATATAACAGATTCGGAATGAAATGCCCAACACCCCCTAATTATTTTTCTTATCTCTTGAGCTAGGGGCTTGAAACTTACCACACTATACCCATCGGTCAAGCTCTACCAGAAAATGTAAAAAAAAAATCAAGATGGCCGCTTTGATGACGTCATTTTTTGGTCAATTTTTCGGTCAGATTTTTCGAATTTTTATTTATGCAATTTCTCGGTAAAAACTGCATAATAAATTAGTAAATATTAATGCTATGTGAAATAAAATAGTTTTTTGCCCACTTTTCATCGCGAAAAAGCAGAAATTTTGAAGAAATATGACAAAAACATCACTTTTCTGTGATTCCACGTGGCCGTCATCTTGGATTTTCCCATGATTCGCTACTCGCGGGGTTATGCAAATAGGCCCAAAATGACCCCACTGTGCAAAACTATAAAGTCACGAAGTTCCATCTCTCCATTTTTGACGTTCCGGAGATAACACAGACAGTTTGGTAGGGTAGGGTTAATATCCGGGGGATACCCTCCCCCCCTATCAGTATATGGGGTATATTTTGAGGAGGTGAATATTTTATTTATTTTTCATTAATTTTTTAGGCCATAGAAATAAATACATTTACAAAAAATATTAAAACGATTTTCTTATACACTCTAGAATATTCTATTTCAAATTACCCCCATACTAATTCATCACAAGGTGGATATTGCGTAACATTTTCATTGCATAAATAAAAAGGTCTTCGCTTTTAAGAACTTGAGACGATACTTAATGAGCCGTGGGTGTAGTCTCCAACACTGAACCGGCAACGCAGACTTTCATGTAATTACAGTTTTGTCGGTTATCTGCATGGTCGTAACCATGGTAACCATAGATTGCGAGCAATCCCCGGCCTTGATCAAACCATAATCCCCTTCATCAAACCATAAGTATATATGTTTGTTTGGAAATGGATCCCCAATTCATTAAGAATGACGGGAATCTCAGAACATTTACGGGAGCGTGTCGTTCGTACATGTAAGTCAAATTTCTAAATTCCAGAAAAAGACTCTCCTTAATCAAATCCTGATTATACCCATGGAAATTTGTTTCATTTACCACTTGCACAAGTTAATCCTTTGACAAGAAGTTTGGCAAATAACACGGGGCAGGGCAGGAGAAGGGTATCAACAATGGCGGAGGTGGTAGGTGGATGAGATTTGGGGCTCTCGCTATGAACTTATTTTTCGCCCAGAACGACAAGCTTGTACCCCGTGAGGATTTTAAAGATTCATCATGAACAGCTGGTGAGACTAACTGTGTGATTATTCTATTAATTTCTGAAATATAACAGTGATTATTTGTGGAAAACATGCCTGACACACATATATAATACCAGCTGTATAGAGACCACCATTACCCAAGGCCAGTATAGGCCCACAACATACAAAGCGAACACTTCGGCCAACTATTGTTTTATGCCTTCCTTTGTTCTATTATACCCAGCTAATTTCTGTGAGCAGTGATCCTTTGTTCATTGACTTGCTATTGCTCAACATGAACACATACTGAACTGCACATATGGGTAGATCCAAAGGTGAAAAACAAACGAAAGCGCCAAAGCGAAAGTGTAAAAACAACGACAACGAAGACGCAAATACAGTTCAATATAGTCCTGATAATGACCCATCTTGTGCTAGTAGATTTAGAACACTTCTGGACCTGAACACTGGAGAAATAGTCAAATCCCCAGATATGGCGCATACGTTTATTCCCGGTGCTTCACCTCAGCTATCACAAAGCCAGTATCAACTAGGAACTCCACCATCTTATTCGATACACAACCAAGGGCACTCCATCGCACCACCGACTCTGGTAAGCATGCCAACTACTGGCTTTCAGGATATAATCAACCGTCTTAGCAGCATAGAAATAGCGGTGAGAAAGATCGACGGCGTCGAAAACAGTCTAGACGAAATTAAGAGATCAATCAACAAAACGAACGATCGGATAAGTAAAACTGAAGATAAAATGCTAAATATGGAAGCCTCAGTACAACATATGAGTGATAAATATGACACGGTATTATCCCAACAGAACGACCTGAAAGCAGAAGTATCGAGACTGAGGAGAGAAGTGAAGGACGGTAGACCCCCGTGATATGGATGAAGTGAAGGACGGTAGACCCCCGTGATATGGATGAAGTGAAGGACGGTAGACCCCCGTGATATGGATGAAGTGAAGGACGGTAGACCCTCCCCCGTGATATGGATGAAGTGAAGGACGGTAGACCCCCGTGATATGGATGAAGTGAAGGACGGTAGACCCCCCCGTGATATGGATGAAGTGAAGGACGGTAGACCCCCGTGATATGGATGAAGTGAAGGACGGTAGACCCCCGTGATATGGATGAAGTGAAGGACGGTAGACCCCCGTGATATGGATGAAGTGAAGGACGGTAGGCCCCCGTGATATACTGGATGAAGAAGGACAGTAGACCCCCCCGTGATATGGATAGTGAAGGACGGTAAGACCCCCGTGATATGGATGAAGTGAAGGACGGTAGGAGCCCCCCGCGTGATATGGATGAAGTGAAGGACGGTGGGCCCCCGTGATGGATGAAGTGAAGGACGGTAGACCCCGTGATATGGATGAAGTGAAGGACGGTAGACCCCCGTGATATGGATGAAGTGAAGGACGGTAGACCCCCGTGATATGGATGAAGTGAAGGACGGTAGACCCCCGTGATATGGATGAAGTGAAGGACGGTAGACCCTCCCCCGTGATATGGATGAAGTGAAGGACGGTAGACCCCCGTGATATGGATGAAGTGAAGGACGGTAGACCCCCCCGTGATATGGATGAAGTGAAGGACGGTAGACCCCCGTGATATGGATGAAGTGAAGGACGGTAGACCCCCGTGATATGGATGAAGTGAAGGACGGTAGACCCCCGTGATATGGATGAAGTGAAGGACGGTAGACCCCCCCCGTGATATGGATGAAGCGCTGGACCTAATATCATCTTTGAAAGAAGAAATTCTAGAACTAGAGTGCCGCAGTATGAGAGACAATCTCATCTTTATGGGATTTCCCGAGGGTCCATCTGAAAACACAGAGGAACTGATCCAGAAATTTATCAAGGATAAGTTGGAGATAGAGAAGGAGATTTCATTCGAACGAGTACACCGATTTGGATCACAGAGACGAGGTCCTCGTGCCATCGTTGCTAAGTTCAGCTATTACAAAGATCGTGAACTGGTGAAATATTCTGGTTCAAAGTTGCGCGAAACAGATTTCAGAATATCCGAACAGTTCCCACCAGAGATAGCGGCCCGTCGCAAACCACTCTACCCTTTACTTAGACAAGTAAAAGCAGAGGGCAAAACGGCACGCCTCGTGGTGGACAAACTGTATGTCGATAACAGAAGAGTGTTCC
>JAVTVY010029289.1:0-13044 GCA_036873755.1 Hanleya hanleyi
AAGGTAAATATTGACATGCCAGGTGGATTTATGCATTGTGAATTTTCTGGATTTTTGCCGATTTTTAACGCTAATACATAACAAGTAACAGAATTAATTGTGTACTGATACCAGCTACGGAATTCGCCTGACTTCCGGTTCGTTTATTTCGGTAAAATCTACGCATTGTCTTCAATTTTTGCCGTCAAAAACTAGGAGTATCATCTACAGTATATAGCCGACTAACGCTACCAAGGAGCGCACTGGGCAAATCTTGGTTCAAATAATGATGTGAGCTCTTCGGCATCCCCATAGCCTGGACTGATTCCAATATCGCTATTCTCCGTCCCAGAGATGGCGATAATAATCAGATAAGTAAATGTAAATATTTATATCGAAAAAGTGAACCTGTACATTTACTGCTAATCGCAAAATACCTCCCGATTAAATTACGACGATGTATAGCCATATATAACATGACGGAGCACTGCAATGATCACTCTCGCGTATTCTTTTATTCAAATGTCATTTTCCAGAGTAAATATGTCTCAGTCAACAACAGGTCTAGTACCATTTCCTCGGAATTGGTGAAAATTTCTTAAAAATCTTGTATACGTTACAATACCATATTTCATATCATATGTGCCATCACATTTAAGAAACAGGAATTTGTGCTATCAGAAGGGCATAACCCAGAAGTCTCAATCCCTATGATCAGACTAACTAGCATGCAATGGCACATGATATGATGCAGTTGCGAAGTACATGTGAATATGGTTAATGTGTCGTGTTCGTGCAGATTCAAAACAAAAATCGAGTGGTGCATCATGGGAGATGAACTGATGCTGGAATTCAAATGCTCAGTCTATGACATGTACATGATCAGTCTCACTCGTGACCCCCGCGTGCCGAATCCGCATCTCAACTCTCGTATGCAGAGAATGTGCAAGATTCTGGTGATGATATTATTGTCTTGGCGAAACAAGTTCTTAGATAGCCTTCCATGACGTTGACTGAGGGAGAACTGAGGAAGATGAATAGGTTCCAGTATCCCTAAAAGGCTTCAATCCCTCGAATTCTTTATTTTTGTTTCAATATATTATAATATATTGTTCACCCTATGTGTTGGTGAAAGAAAAATCGCGGCACCCACTTTCTGCTATACTTGGATGAAATATACACACCAGATGAGAGCCTCTGCACACTACAAAATTATCATTTCTCTACTACTGCACGTCTGCGTATTTACATCGTGACGTCCCTTCCAATACAATCCATGTCAATAGTAGTGTACACCACGAGAGCTCCCCACCCTGCACGGACCATTGAGAGCAAGGATGGTGCATCTCTAACCCAGTCGGACTCTCCCTCACGAGTGCTTATGCATGATACCTCACACAACCCATTCGGACCAGGTATGGTCCACTTCAAACTCAAAACGTCCATCCCAATGCCCTTTCCCACTGCATATGTCCAAATGGAAGGCAGTTCCACGACCTACATTCGAACGTTCCTCAACGAGTGCTTCAACATGACACCTCAAACGACCCAATTGGACCATCTCTACCCCAAAACGTTCATTACAATGCCCTTTTTGATGCATTCCAGTGTCTGCGCGTGTTCAGATGGACGGCATTTTCACGAGATAGCCGTCCAGCCGAACGCTCTCCACGATTGTTTCACTATAACACCTATCACGACCCATTCGGACAACCGATGGTTGATCCCAAACCCATTGCAATGCCGTTTTTGCCACAATTTTCTGTCTGTGCATGCGCAGATGGGCGGCATTTCCGCGACATACTCATCCAGTCGGATGCTTCTCCACGAATTCCTACGGATAATCCTGGACATTCCCGAACATTGCCCAAGAATCCCGGACATTTCCGGAGATTCAAGCGAAGCCACAACCAACATACATTGCAAGTGTCATAGACCGCGACATGAGACTACTTTTTGTCCGCGGAGGATTATGACGGTACCGGAAGTGACGCATCACCGCCGGAAATTAACGTCTCACCGGTCATGTGACCTTTGCCGGCACAGAGAGATCAACGGAACTTTATCGAAGCTTTTATTATTACTCGTGGTTTAACTGTGGTATACCCTACGTGTACCATACTTATACCATTGTATTTTAAGATAAATCCATGACACGAAACGGTAAATCCCCGTAAACTAGTGGACCACCACCATCACGCAATGGTTTGGCTTCAATATTGCCTTCCAATATAGTTGCATAAGTTCCTGATATGGATTTGAAACTGTGTATAGTCCGTCATCTTGACCCACCATAGTGGAAAATAAGCGGCAAT
The DNA here is from genome assembly GCA_036873755.1 of Hanleya hanleyi. Taxonomy (NCBI): domain Eukaryota; kingdom Metazoa; phylum Mollusca; class Polyplacophora; order Lepidopleurida; family Hanleyidae; genus Hanleya; species Hanleya hanleyi. Next base: position 2,295 of record JAVTVY010029289.1, read on the forward strand.
ATATCTGATTGTCTCAGATAGGCTTCGTGTTGTTTGTACCCCAACACGCATCGTTCAGCACAGACCGATGTACCACAGCATGCGAAATGTGGACATATGATTATGGAGAAACCGACATCTTGAAAAATGGCCGCATATCTTCCTCGTATTAAATTGAAGCATATCATCAACTGGTTCCATTAACCTCACACCCGACGTTTACTGCCGGTCCGCAGAGATCAGTGTCCGGTCTTCTATGCTTAACCTAAGGCGGGCTCTGATGTCCAAGTGACCCTTTTCAGATGTCAGTGTCCGGGATGGGCTGAACCATAGCAAGCGGACACTCATATCTGAGGGACCACCGTTTCTTTCACACCGGTATCCGTCCTTTTTGCTTGCCCCTGCTACAGGATTTTTTTCCTTGTAAAAATGTTGGCGTGAAGGTTAGGCACGGCAAAATGGCATGGAAGACCTGTAAATGGTAGACACTACTACTGAAGACCTGCGTTCAAATTACGACGTTTAACCTGATGAATATAGCTGAAGGATTGTGCCAACCAGAACAAACAGTTATCAACGAATCAAATAACAAGCAAATTATTAACTGCTCTGAAAAAACAGTTATGTACAGAATTGCACATCTACAAAAAATGTGAATCAGAGGTACACAATCTGTGTATTTTTTCTACACAAATTGTGTATCACAGCTACACAGTGATTGTAGATGTTCAATTTTGTTACAGTGGTGTGTACCTCTGGTACACAATCTGTTTACTTTTAGTACACAATTGTTTTTAGAGAGTAAGTTAGATACTTTCAAACAAGACTGAGCTGTTTAAAACGGAAATACAAATTTGGGTAATACTCAATTAAATATATAAGAGACTCATCATGAACAACATTCCCGTTTAAAGAAACATATAATTGATACGAGGAACAGAAAAAAAGCAATTAAGTTAAAATGCAGGCTGGGTAAAGTAAATGACGACAACTGAATATCTAAAGCATCATGAAGACAAGAGCTGTGTCTAATAAGTCAGGGATTACAACCAATGCAAAACGATTTTTACTGGTTGTTCAGAAAAGTTGAAGGACTGTCAGTACCTTACTGCTCCTTATATTCTCTGGGACAATTAACAAGCAACATTAGTGAGTTTTGTTTGTACATTATGAAACAATTTTGTCACTCTCATTTCCTGTCATTAAACTGAAATGATCTGTGTATATGCGCGCTCGCTCTTGGAGGTATAAAATGCTCCATCGGAGTCGTCTATTAACCGGGCGTGCTTTGTGATTCCTGGATAAAGTGAAGGCTTAGTCTCAAATTATTATTTTATAATAAACTGTATTTCACGGAACATTAGGGATCTTGGTTGGTATATCCGCACAGGAATCATACTCGAATAAACCATACATGTAGTTTCTTCATTTAAGAAAATAAAGTGACAAAGTTACTGCTCCTCACAACCTGTACACGTGTGTTTTAAGTGAATGATGGACAAAATTTAACTAAGACGTGGTGAACATTTTTTTTAGCCGATTACATTACCTGCCATACCTATGGTGCATGCATACAACAAATCACAATTAAGCGGTTATACAAGATATCAGAAATCGATGTACAACGGCCACAGGCCCGCAAAACAAGAGTTTTGGGGGTGTGGACGGTGGTATTACGGTGACGTGTCGAAATATAGGGTCTCTATATATAACCCCATGTTGATTTATATAAAGCATGGGATTATATATAGAGACCCTATATTTCGACACGTCACCGTAATATCACCGTCCACACCCCCCAAAACTCTTGTTTTGCGGGCCTGTGACAACGGCCCAGCATCTTTTCTGCATCTGTTGAATTTCTGGTACCAACAATCACACGCTGTGGATCGGCAACGTCTTCATGTGTTTCATGATTATTGGGTTGTTCCATGGTCCGTGTAACCTTGCACAATTCAATTTTCGTTTTTTTTGTTTTTGGTTTCTCAAAATCAAAAATTGAAATTTGACATTCAATTTTCAATTTTCGTTTTTCGTTTTACTTCGCGCAAAAATGAAAATCAAATATTGAAAATTGCCTCGACTTGTCCGTTTTTCGTTTTTTGATTATAACTTTGACTCGTCAATGTTAACTGCGCACGCGCAAGACTTGTGATGTCACTTTCGGTCCGCGGAGTAGTATGGGAAGCGCAAATCGGATAGTTTAGGCAGGTGTGGAGCATAATATGGAAAAACAGTAGGGGGAAAGATGTGGGAGTTTCACTACACTATAGATCCCTGGAGTCAGGCATTCGAGCTAGAATATAATGGGCCAACTGCGCATGTGCAGAAGCGAGTAGGCAATCGTGCAGCAGGTGTGAAGCATTATATGGAGAACAACGGGGTTGATACACATGGGAGTTTCATTAGGGTAGTATAATAAATACGTGGGTACCCTAATCATAACCCCCAAATCAACTTCCCGCGTCGATGCGTCGAAGCGTTTGATACCCACGCTTAAAGCGTTGAAGCGTTCTTGACGCTGAACGTTGACGGGCATCTGAACGGTCCAACGATCCAGGTTACAAAAATAGACAATGAAGATTGGACCTGAAGTGTTGAAGCATTCAGATGCCTGAGATCAAACGTGGCGATTGTGTTCTTGTTTGAAATGGTGGTTTACGGGCCGCTTGCCATGTACGGATTTCGCGATCCATCGCCGCGATGCTTACTCTTATTGGTATTAAATCTTTGTTGGTATCTTTATAAATACTATATTTCAAATCAATATCAAATAGCGGTTGTCTGCATGAATGCTGTTCGCTTTTGTAGCGCTCTAAACACCTATTTTTAGAAATGAGAAAATGTAAGACTGCGTTCTGATTGGCTCAGGCCTCAGTAGTATACAATACCCGAATTGGCGAAATAGCGCCTCACTGCGCATGCGCAGAACCTGGTGTGACGTCATAAGTGTAGGTTTTGGGGCGGTATTGGGGCGGTGTGCGCATGCGTGATGTGTGGGAGGTGGGTACAAGATGGCCGCCAGTGGAAGATGTGGGAGGTGGGTACAAGATGGCCGCCAGTGTTGTGGGAGGTGGGTACAAGATGGCCGCGAGTGTCATGATGTGGGAGGTGGGTACAAGATGGCCGCCATGTGGGAGGTGGGTACAAGATGGCCGCCATGTGGGAGGTGGGTACAAGATGGCCGCCATGTGGAAGGTGGGTACAAGATGGCCGCCATGTGGGATTGGCCGCCATGTGGGAGGTGGGTACAAGATGGCCGCGAGTGTCATGATGTGGGAGGTGGGTACAAGATGGCCGCCATGTGGGAGGTGGGTACAAGATGGCCGCCATGTGGGAGGTGGGTACAAGATGGCCGCCATGTGGGAGGTGGCCGCCATGTGGGAGGTGGGTACAAGATGGCCGCCAGTGTCAGTCAGTGCAAGATGTGGGAGGTGGGTACAAGATGGCCGCCAGTGCAAGATGTGGGAGGTGGGTACAAGATGGCCGCCAGTGTCAGTCAGTGCAAGATGTGGGAGGTGGGTACAAGATGGCCGCGAGTGTCATGATGTGGGAGGTGGGTACAAGATGGCCGCCAAGTGTCAGTCAGTGCAAGATGTGGGAGGTGGGTACAAGATGGCCGCCATGTGGGAGGTGGGTACAAGATGGCCGCGAGTGAAAGATGTGGGAGGTGGGTACAAGATGGCCGCCAGTGTCATGATGTGGGAGGTGGGTACAAGATGGCCGATGTGGGAGGTGGGTACAAGATGGCCGCCAGTGTGAGTGGAAGATGTAGGAGGTGGGTACAAGATGGCCGCCAGTGGAAGATGTGGGAGGTGGGTACAAGATGGCCGCCAGTGAGATGTGGGAGGTGGGTACAAGATGGCCGCGAGTGTGATTTGGTGGGAGGTGGGTACAAGATGGCCGCGAGTAGTAAAATGTATAAAAGGAGTCGATTTTTAGGGGAAGGGTGTATTCAATCTGACTTACCTGACCTGACTTGATCAGCCAGCCCGCCCGCCAACCAGCCTGCCTGTCTATCCGCTTGTATGAGACGAAAAGCATGAGACGTGGAGAAGATTTTCCCTTTGATCCAGCAGTACCTCCGGTTGAAGTCTTGCCTGAAGATGAGCGTGTCAGGGACATTTATCAATCGCGCATGCGCAGAATCACCCTAATTCAACCTTCCACCCAGTCCATTAGATAGCCCTTCAACCTTATCAAAAGTATCACGTACCAATGAATATCTAGCAGAAAAAATTTTTTTTGGCTATCTCCAGCTCCAAAAAGGCTATTTTCATACCTTGGGGGGGCCGCGCATGCGCAGAAGGGTGATAGTTCAATCTCATACCCAGTCCATTAGATAGCCCTTCTCCTCACCTTCAATTTGATACCTCACTCGACCCCATTGGCCCATTTTTAAAACAATTTTTTTTTTGCTATAGGGTGATAATTTACACCCTTTTTTTTCGCTAATTTCACTAATTTCAATATTTAGTTGTTAAAAAAACATAGAAAATGAAAAAGATTTTTTTTGCCTTCATTAATCTTTTTTTCCTTGTTTTTAAAATAAAAAAAAAATTTTGGCCATGCCATCAACCTTCCCTCCCCCTTGTCCCCCCCTTCTAATTCCCCTTTTTCCGTTTTTTCAATATTTAATTGTTAAAAAATTGAAAAAAATGAATTTTTTTTTCTTTGGGGATAACAATGATGGGGTCTGATGTTAATTTTTGTGCTTTTAGAAGTTTCCTCTTCCGGGGAAGATGGTTGGCCCTGAAAAGGGCCGTTAGTGTTACACCACCACACTTTTATGCACGGTAGATTTTCTTTATCCATCCTACATGTTTCCGGCAAATTGGACATTTTATTTTGAGATGGTTCTCGCCGGCCTCAGTGCAATGGCACATGTCTCCTACACACGTCAGTGTCACCCAACAACCCGCACATAGGCATAAATGACCGCATGGCAAAACAGCAAACTCGCTTTCGTCATCTGTACATATGCTACAGCGTGATATTTTCTGCTCTTTATCCAGTTGTTCGTATTGTCTGTGAATCTCCTCGTCCATTTTAATCAGGTCTTCTTTCAGTCCATTAATCAAGTTGTTCAGGCGAGTTATCTCGGCTTCACACCCACAGCATTGTTGTGGCGGAGTTTCGGCGGTAGTTGAAATCATTGGAATTTCACCAGGCGTTGTCGTTGGCCCACGTCTACTATTTAACCATGGCAGTTCATTTTGTAGTTCCTCATCAGTTGTGTCATTATCGGATTCTTGTATGGTCTCCATCGTGCTTATTTCTGCGTTATATGCATCCCTTAGTCTTTCCAATTGTGCATTTTCTTCGACAGTTCGCCGGAGTTGTTCTAATTCTTCTGTACTGCGTGTTAAGATGGTTGTTTCGTTTTCCAATTCCCTTTGAAAACTGGTGGTTACCATCATTCCATCATTTTCCTGAACGCTAACCAGCTCTCTGTGTTCTGTAGCGACATTTCTCGGGTCCCTAGCGGGGTGATGTGTAAACAGCGCACGTCTTGTTGAATTCATGATTGTATGGGTGAATAAATCTCACAATATACACGTATTTATACTTTTAGTGGGCTGTGGGAGGTGGGTACAAGATGGCCGCCAGTGTCAGTCAGTGCAAGATGTGGGAGGTGGGTACAAGATGGCCGCCAAGTGTCATGATGTGGGAGGTGGGTACAAAATGGCCGCCAAGTGTCAATGAGTACAAGATATGCATGGCCGCCAAGGGTGAATGAGTGCAAGCTATGCTCACTGTATATGAGCGTGCTTTTGTTATCATTGTTCAAGCATAAAAATTTCCTATTTTTTCCATAAATCCGTTACAATTTTCTCGGAATTATGATAAGACTAATCCATAGTGTACACGTATTTTTTTTTAGCCAGGAAAATTAAATTATTTCCAATGTACCTGGATTTTAGACTACCGTACACTAACTTTATGATTTTTAAAATGCCTAAAAATTAATAAAATAATCATATATTCTAGCGTTAGGTTGTTAAATTTTTAAATATAACACTAATGAATTGCCTCAGTTTAACTTGTAATAAAATTTACAAGTGCCCTGACATTTATTGTAAAATGAAAAGTTGTAGAAAACTCAGAGTCAATTTAAATATTTATTTGTATTGAGAAAATTATAAGAATTTCGAAGAGAAAAGAGCCGAGATAATGTCTGTCTGTCCTGGAAATCAGCTGATCAGCAATAAATCGACATCTCCGTGACCTTCAACGAGATTTTGACATTAGGTTTTACCCGCTTTTATCACAAATCATTATAAAGAAATTGTCACACCCGGTGAACTCTTGAAACCCACATCCTACCTGAGAGTTTGGTAAGATATTCCATTCATTCGTTCCCGTGGAGTAGAATTTCATCCACCAGCTTTCACTGTTGTGGTACGGGAGCGGTAGTTTTGCACTGATGAAAACGAATGTCGTCCTCTCTCACGAAACCAAACACAAAAAATGACAAATTATACGGACTGCCACGATAAGCGAATGTATGCAACAAAATAGCGTTCCGTACTGCAGATGTCCGATAAAATCCCTCCAGTCAAGGGAGGCGTGTTACAGAATGTTGATTCCACAAAACCTGTTCGGTGGCCTACATCATCGTTCAATCGCTGCACATAAAGGCTGCGTTCAGCTCACCAGAACTGTCTACACTTCGAAATCTGTGAAAGAATATCAATTTTCACGTTTCCTGTCTGATATCACACAAATTTACGCGTCCGCTCGAACACAACACAGCACACTCTCTCGATTACAGTCTACGGGTATACATGCAGGCGATGCATGATGCAGATCACATTATTCATCTCAGCGGACACCGAAATGGAACAAAGTTCCGTTATACACTGCAACAGAGAATGTTCTCCCGCTCAGAAAACACAAAATGGCTACTGAACACCAAAATTTCCCCGGATAATAAAGTCGTTCAAATCACAGCACCATCTATACGCTTTGGTGCAAGGGAGACAACTCGGACTAGACCAATTCGAAGATCATGTCCGCTATATTTAGCCTGAATGGGTATAGGGGTGATCGGGTTTTTTTATGGCTTTTACTATGAGCTATGAGGTTGATCATGTAGAATACGATGGAAAAAAATTTGAAAGTACTGCGTAGGCTTGTATATAGATCCATATAGACCCATATACACTCATATACTGGGATATTAGTATGTATCAATCCATACGGGGTGGACATGTTGGAGCACTAGTGGCCCGATGGGGTAGAGTGAGGTCTTATTTTAAAGCTCTCGAGGAAATAAATAAATAAATAAATAAATAAACAAATAATAAAAAAATAAAAAAAATCGGCGAGTAGTAGACGAAGGGAAAATTGGAAAGTATTGACCATGCCCCAGAATACTTCATATGCATATCACGGCCTTAAGGCCTATGTAAGATGTAATCTACTTCACAGTTTAGTAGTATAAAAAGCGCAATTCACCTTGACCCTTCCAAAGAAATAAAATCGGCTCTATTTTACAGGAGTATATACGCGGGTGACGTGGGTTGTGACGTCACTTCCGGGTTTTCACTTTCGAACATAGAAGAGTTCCAATTTTTTCCCTTAGACGTCCGTATGTTCATCCTCCAAACCCACAAGAGTTCCAATGTTCAACCGCCGGGGTGTTTTCCCGCCCCGCCCCAGCGCCCCGCAGCGTCATCCCGCGTCATCCCCGGCAGTGCGCGCGCGGACGCGGGTCAAAAGGTCAAAGGGTCACCTCCAGGTCAGACGGTCCAATGTCCAATGAGACAATGTTGCGGTATCGCTATAGTCAGAGCTTGAGCACAAAAAAGGGGGATTCTAGATGAACCTGGGAAAGATGGGCAGTTCCATGTGGACCAATCAGCGGTCGAGAAAAAGAGCCAATCAGCGGTCGAGAAAAAGAACCAATCAGCGATCGAACAATCAGCCAATGGAATTGGGGTATTCACGGTGTGCTTTCGCTGACGTCCGCGCCTACATCTGGGTTCTTGTATACCCGGGTAATGTTTTTCTGGACATGGATGGGTTACCTTTGGCTCCATTCTAGGCCACTGATTGACTAATACGGTGTTCAAAGCCACTTTCATGCATTATGCTCATAGAATGTATAGTCATAATCTATACGTGTTGGACGAGTCTCTTCACTCACCGTATACACACGTACCTCAATGAAATGCCCGCTCCAAACCTAGACCAAAGACACGTACTTGGTCTGTGGGCTGATTTCATTGGCTCTCTCTATTTTACTATAGTGCTCTTGCCTTCTAACCTTGATGGGTTACATTTTGGCCCCATCCTACCCCACTGATTTTCAGTTTGACTGAATCGTCACATTGGGCATTGATGCATTAGGAATAAAACACACAAGACAGGGTTTTTTGGTGAGATCTCATTTTTTTTTATTCAGTGAACAACAACAACGTGAGAACAACCACGTGAAAAACTCAAGCCCAGAACAAGGGGCTTGTAATTAACTGAAGCCCAGAACAAGGGGCTTGCTAGAGCTGAAGCCCAGAACAGGGGGCTTGTACATTGAAGCCCAGAACAAGGGGCTTGTCATTAACTTAAGCCCAGAACGGGGCTTGTACATTGAAATGATGGGCGGCCCAGTCATAGACGAGTACATCGCGGTCCTCGGCCTGGGGGTACTCGTCAAACATCTGTACGATAGTAGATAAGGGTCTTCCCGGCATCGATGGTACAGGTAAAACAAGCAATATTGTCCGCACACGCCACTGGTCAGGCTTTGCAACGTTTGACTGTTCCAACACCACGTCTCTGTGCCTTGATCCATGAAGTCTGTTAAATCGGGATGGAGGGGTGGCAGACCGTACGGGTCAAAGTATTCCCCCTGCTCTTCTGTCAAGTACGCGGCCACCCAGTGTTCACCGGGCCGATCCATCGGATCCGTGTTGAGAACGTAAGCAGCCGGATACATACGGTCTAATGGAAACATATCTCGGGCGAACACCCCTTGAAAGACCCTACGTGTCTCTGGGTCATTCTCCAGCACGGTGGTTATCTGGTCTGTATCCATGTTAGGTGGAGAAGTCACCCAGGACGTTGCGCGCCTTGTCCACTTGAATGATGTTGTCAAACTCGGCGTAGCAGATCACATTGACGGTGGTCGCCAGGGCTCGTGCAAAGTGGATTTCCAACCGTAAGTTGCCTTGCTTGGTCAGGGCCAGCTGATGGTCGTTCTCTAAGGTGGGGGTCAGATCGAAACAGAACAACGTGTATCCGTTCGCGTAGTCCTCCTGACTGATCATATTCCCTTCGTCCTGGTTTATTTGACCGGTGGCTGTAAACAGGCTCTGATAGGCTCGAATGAAATTCCTCCGCCCAAAGTTCGGTGTTAAGGCCGTGGCTGGCACCTGTTGTCCATCCACATGCAGGGCCACAAAATGGATGCCGAAATGTTGAAAGTCAAACGGATTCTCTGGGTAGGCTCCGCTGAAACTGGTATTTTCTACACAGGCCAGGATCAATCGCTTGGGTAGTTCCCCCAGGAACAGGTTTTCTTTGTTGGCGCCCATATTTCCAGCAGGCACAGAGAACACTTTGGTTTGCACAGGTCGGATAGGGTACTGGGCTGGTTTTGTTTCCAAGGCTTTCATGTGTCCCAATTGAACGGCTGGATTCGGTTTCACTTTTCGGACATACAGGACTGCGTCTTGGATGACAATCTTATAGTCCGCTACATGCCCCTCTACGTTAGTGGCCATCAAGGCGAAGGTGGGGGGCGCCCGTATCAGTCGGATTTTGATGGGGGTCTTGTTCAAGAGGTACCGGTCTTGCATGAACATGTCTGCATGCAGTCGACCCATCATATCCACCGAGGCACTGTTCGCAGTGAAAGCCTTCCGTTTGTTATATCCCCCATTGTCCGCCGTGTCCATGTGCTCGGGCGTGTCCTTGTAGAATAAAGCGGATGTCAGCTGAGATTTTTTAGCCTCTCGGCCATACGACAACAGTGTCTCGATGTAGGCTCGATAGGGGTACGTGTTGGTGGAGTCACTGATGAGTTTGTCGCTGAGAAAATATCCACCTGCTGAAACATCGAGTGCAGCCAGAGATTCGTCGGGCCCACCGTTGCTTGGTCAGCGATTCTGGTGCCAGCTCCATTGACCACCTTGGCTTTCACATACAAGTAGGTATGGGCTAAATCCACATAAGCCGTATCCGCATTACTGATGGTGAACTCGATGGGCCCGGTTTCGTTGATGCTGGAGAGCGGGAGATGCTCCACCCATAATCCTTGTTCGACACTGGTTTGTGTGGGCGGCGCGGTCCACAAATCAAATTCACTGTTGGTGGAGGGGCAGGACTCGGCGTGGATTAAGGCCATGTTTTAAGAAAAGATATCCCGGGTCTTCTTGGATGTGCGTCGTCACTGGCTCGGTCGTCGACTGGTGCGTGATCTCGGTGGGGCAGCTCTTTTATTCCCTACGGTGCGTTGTGCTTTGGCCACCAAGACGCCTCCCGCTTCTTTGGCCCGTCGTTTCAAGGCTTGTCGGGGTGCCGTACCCCCAAGACATCACCGGCCACTTGCAGTCCACTGCGTACCGCTTGTTTGCCGATTGCTTTCACCCCACGCGTCACCAAGGGCAGGAACGTTTTCACAATGCTGCCGAGCATGTTCCCCAGTCCATGTCCTCGTTGCATGCGTGCACCGCTAAAGACCGGAAAGCCACCCCCGGCCTGTTGGGCATAATAGTCGGCATAGCTGCGTGCATCGCACTCGTAAGGTACTTTCATTATGCAAAGT
>JAVTVY010029290.1:0-120590 GCA_036873755.1 Hanleya hanleyi
CACCGGTTAAATGTCAGGTACATTAGCATTTAAGAAGCTATGTTCGTGAAATATCACAGTACATTCACATCATTCTATTTAGATAGAAGATATTCAGCAATTAATATATTGTGATAATAGTTATTACCCCTCGGGTATTGTCGTCGTCAGCGTCGTCTGTCTGTCCGTCCGTCCGTCTGTCCATCTTTCTTGTGAACACGATATCTCAAGAAGAGTTATAGCCAGCCATTGTGAATTCATACCAAATATTTATCGGGTAAAGGACCAGAAGCCTATTAAAAATGACTGACCGTGACCTATTTTATCAAGGTATTTTTAGTAGTATTTTCTAGTATTCTAGTATTTTTTGAAGGATTAAAGCTAGCGGCTCCAAATTCATATTATATATGCAACTCGTGATGGACTAGAAGCCTATTCCAGTTGACTGGCCTTGACCTATTTTTTATAGGTCATATACTGTTTATTATGATATAACATGAAGAAATAAAGCTAGGATTTCCAAAGTAATACTATGTATACATCTGGCGAAGGTCCAGAGGTGAAGTGAAGATGACTGACTTTGACCTATTTTATCAAGGTCAAATATTTTAGAATTTGCCATATTTTTTGAAAGATTGAAGCTAGGGTCTCCAAAGTCATATTACTTATGCAACAGGTGATTGACTAGAAGCCTATCCGAGTTGACTGACCTTGACCTATTTATACAAGGTCATATACTGTTTATTTTGGTCTAACATGAAAAAATATATCCAGTCTTTCCAAATTAATACTATGTATACATCTGGTCTGCAAAGGTCCAGATGTGTACTGAAGATGACGGACTTTGACCTATTTTATTGAGGTCAAATTTCAGTATTTGGTATATTTTTTTAATGATTGAAGCTGGGGTCTCCAAATTCATATTACTTATGCAATTGGTGATTGACTAGAAGCCTATCCCAGTTAACTGACCTTGATCTATTCATATACTGTTTATTATAATATAACATGAAGAATATAGGTAGGCTTTCCAAATTAATACTATGTGTACATCTGGTGATGCTCCAAAGGTGTGCTGAAGATGACTGACTTTGACCTATTTTATCCTTGACCTACTTTATCCAGGTCAGATTCTATTTAGTACAATATTTCATGAAAAATTATATCTACATTGTCCAAATTTATACCACTTATGGCTGGACCTGAAGTCTATTTAAGAATATCACTGACCTTGACCTATTTTTAAAAGGTCAAATTCTACATGTTAAGTTTAAGATCTCCAAATTTATGTTCCCTATGCAATTAAGTTAGAATTGACGTGAAATTTTTTGAAGATGACTGACCTTGATCTATATTTCCAAGATAAAATTACTTGATTTGATTATAAGCTTTTTAGAAGAGTACGTTTAGAGCTAAGAATTCGATCATGCTCCACCAGAACCTCAGGCCTTGGCAAAAGCTGAACTACAGTCAGCCCTACTAGATCAGATTTTTGTTAATCTAGTTCTAAAACTACACTGATGATATTATACATTGCAAGATTGCTGGGTGTAGACAATAATCGATAGCCGAGGGGTGTTGAAGCCCAATGGGCTATTTTTTAGTAGCTGAGATTAACGAGAGTAGAAAATACCTTCATTATTAATACAATGGGCATTGAAATCACATAGTCACTTGCCATGGAACAGGCTGCAAAAGTATTCAGCCTTCTTATTCATTTCAGCTTTCTGTACAGCACATTCAACAAGTACAGCCTCTGTGATCAACCAGGAAATGAGTGCCAAAGTCACAGGATTAAAGAGCCGAAAACAGAGGACTGTGGTGATCAGTGCTTAATTCACTTGCGTTTCCTGGTGTAAATGGAATAGGACACAAACATTGTTATATGACTGATAGATTGATGAAAGAGACTTCAATTCACACACTCTCACCTTGATTCACTTGCTTTCTACCATGTCGACATGAAAACAATAGCGTGTCTGGATACAACAAGAAAGGACAGTGAATGCGAAAGAATAGTCAAACCATAACTGTGAACCAGTGAGCCGGATGAAAGAATGTTGCTGTAAATATGATTCATAGTGCTTTTTTATGTATGGAAGAATTACTGTTTTTTGTGTAAAAAATACACTAAAATATTCTTCTGAAATCGGATTTGTTGATTTTTATGGTGTGTTATATGTACTGCTATCTTTTGGTTTGGGTTGACCGTATCTAGTGTATACCTTACCGGTACCTTCAGTTGTACCTTAATGGTACCTCCAGCTATAAAATGGCTGACCATATATGTATACCTTCCTGGTACCTTGCATAAGACTCTATACCTTGATGGTACCTCTGGATGTACATTACTTGCGCCTTGCTCTTGAACTGGTTTTATCCTCATGTACCTACACTATACCTTAATGGTACCTTAGTGATACCTTGTTGTTGTGCTTTATTGATATCTTATACAACCGAGGTACAATTAAGGCATCGTTAGCATTTTTGGAACGTCATGACTGCAGTTCGACAGTGCAGGGCCAGAGTGCAGAGTGCAACACGAACTAGCGCGAAAAATAAAACACATTCCTCAGTTGAAGGCTCGAAATTGAGGTCATATCATGAAAATGTCGCACCAAAGTTGATGAGAAAACATGAAAAACAACCTAATTCAACGACAGTGAACTCTTGCCATTGATTATTCATTAAGAATCGGGGAAAATCACAATGATAACTCCACAGGCTCTCACCACCGTCGAAGCTGCACACATCAACAACCACGCAGGAGCGCTAAATCTAAATCTGGCTATATTACTTATCGTAACCATTTGATTTTGCTAAATCAGGTACTGATAGAGGTATTTTCGATTCTGTTCTTACAATCGTCATGGTCGTGGTAAACGAGTGATCTGATTGGTCAATATATACGGGATTTTGTCTTGCCGGTTGGCTGAAAAATACAGTAGCATTTTCATTCCCATGTGTACAAGGGGTACCAGTATTTAGGTGCTAGCGAGGGTTGGACAAACGAGAACCATCAACTGGCTCACCAGCGCAGTACATTTCCAGGCATATATTGATTGCATGCCGGTTAATGGGTCGTGCATATTACGGTTAGCCCAAACCGTAAAAGATTGCCGAGAGCAACCTTTGTATCGTCTAAGCTATCTATTCAGTACGTTCATGAAAAAAGTTTAGCAGATATCTGTCGATGTGAATGTAACACTAAGATATGATTGTTGGACGTATATACATGTATGTATACGTATATGAATGTAGGTCATATTTTAGCTTTGAACTACTTTCAAGATTCAAGTTGTGTGACGGTACTGTCGTGGTCGCAAAGTTATAATCATATGAGCAAGTAAACGTCAGACGTAATGACCGAGGAATCCAGAGTTCTCAAAAAGGGAAACATTTTCTCCGATTCTATATACGTTACATAGTATAGCCGGCATTTATCATTCTGTCGTATAGCATATATCAATGTTCCGCATAACAGAGAAGAAAACGGTAATTTTTAAAGTCAGAATGTGCTAAACGTTTCAGTAATAACGTGCTAGGCTAATTTAAGACAAATCGTGAAGTAACATACTATCTATAGAAATATTGCGCATTTTGTTTATGCACCTAGTATCATTAGATTACTGGGGAAAAGCATCCGGGTTCATGTTCAAATCTCATTAGATTTTCCCAAAGTTAAATGTTCTTTAATTTACAATATGAAAGAGAATTGATATGATCCTTAAGAAATATGAGTGAGTGAGTGAGTAAGTAGGATTTAACGTCGTTTTCAACTATGTTTAATGTAGATGAATGAATGCACTAATCATCACGTGACGTGATCAACTTATCAACCGGTTGAACTGACCATGAATACCTGAGCACATGCAAGGCGGATGATTCCAGAAAAACGCATAATGAATGAATGGATGAATGAACGACCGAGTGAATGAATAGGGCACTCCTGGTTAGAGCCTTCCGTTAGGCAAGTACATTAGAATATATTAGAATCAAGTTTTAGCGTGCATGTACAGGAGCAAAGACAGTTCATTGAAAAATAAATTTATCTGCAGCTTCATCGACTGTGACTCAAAGAAATGAGGACAGCACACCACAAGGAACGTATGAACTGTCAGAGTTATCAAGCAATCTAAAAGGGGGTTGCCTAGTTTGAGTTTGCAATTTGAGGTGAATCAAACATTCTAAGAACATACTATAAAGTTAAGTAATATATCTATTATCAATATCAATACCAAGGATTCAGTGTATTTGTACCCGAGTATAATAGTGGAAATTTTTTCAAAAAATTTATTTCTAAAAATAAATATATTATTCAATTTTATCAAATGAAACCCAGCTGAATTTATCACTGAAACTTTGAAATGCTATGTCTATGGTAGGTGCAGGTTGCAATTATGACTTGGCCATACAGCTAAAGCTGGCCTGTTAGGATTCAGTCCACAAATCCTCTTTCCTACTTGCTATGTAGAAAAATAAATATTGATCAAACTTCACATATGTACCGGGGAATTAATCCTTCGGCTTTGCAATAGGCGACATCGTAGGTTAAATCCTGATTGAGGAAAACCATGGAAATCTCAATTCATCGCCAGTTTCAACTGCTTGGGTTCAGCCAGGGACAACCAGTAAGTGGACACTAAAATAGTTCGCAAAGTGACACAATTCCAGTCCGGAGAGCTTGAAATCTCACAAATATAGATATCATAGTTTTCAAGAACAGCAACAAATGCAAGCGTCATTCAATAGTCAACTGTCGTGCATTAAAGACTTCCCGCGTCCATAATCCAAACATTTCATTCATAGAACAGCATTGAGAGGGAGAGAGAGAGAGAGAGAGAGAATTAAAATTCTAAGTATTGATGTCGAATATGTGAAAACAGATGAAAATACGCCCCCTCCCCCCACTGTCAATATTGCCAGTTTTGTAACTCAGACAAAAGTCAGAAGGTTTTTCCAATAAAACTTGAAGGCACAAATGCTGGAATCAGTTTTCAAGCTGAAATTTCTCATCCCTGATTAAGCTATGCATGGGTGTGATATTCTCATCTATCCCATGAATTAAACTTTCCACTGTGCAGGGGCGTCGGAAGCAAATTGAAAGTGGTACGCCCACTATCATAGGACTTTAGGCGAGGGTCCAGGGGCGGCCTAGGCCCCGGAAGCTCCTGGGGTCTAGATCAGCGGAGACGCGTTCTGATCGATTTCTGGCGAATAAAATCACTCTGCAATGAAGTGTATTTTAGTTCTTTCCTAATTCTTTTACCATGAAAACGCAATCGATGGTGGTTTTCTGTGAAGCTGAATTACAATAAATTATATGTAAAGTACCGTAACTTAGACACATTGTGTAGACGTAACCAATATAATTCTTATGGGCAATGGGGTGTTGATAAATTCATTGCAGAAGTAACGCCATCTACATTCATGATTTAGCTAGCTATACTTCTGCAATAATAAAACTGGCGCTCGTAGTTTTTATAACGGGCCATGCTAACAGTAAGTTATTTCATGGACAAGGGACGCAAAAAGAAAAAAATGTGAAAAAACACCTCTACCCCGTCCGTCATTACAGTTATTGGCAGGGAATTACTTGGAGAACGAAGTAATTGCGGCAGTTTTATGGGGGGGGGGAGCTAGAGCCCACCCCAAGCCCCTCGCCCCCTTTCCATTTCCAACACTCCGCTGGGCCTGCGAGAGAGCGAAGGACCAACTCGCGAAGGGCCAATTCGCGAAGGAGCAAAGCGAGCAGGTAGTCCAGTCAATATGTGCAGATTTTTCATCGGATTGTGCCTTGTTTCTAAAAGCATGAAATTTGGCACAGGTGTACATCGAGGCGTAGAGAGCATTTCTGGATATGGAGCTACTGCGAATTTTTCCTATGTAGGTCACAGCGGCCATTTTCCAAAATGGCCGCCAGGAGCCCATATAGCATTAGCAATCCCGCACTATTTTCTGTTTGGGACTTTTTCTTTGGTTCATTTGTCAGAATATTGATGGAAAGTACGATATCAAAGACAGACAAACGATAATGGTCATTTGACCGAGTCGACCAACTTGGATTTCAAGATGGCCGCCATCTGAAGCCTATTTCATTCAATATTTCAATAACCACACAATATATCGATATAATTTCTGTCGGTATACCAATATTTAATTGTTTCAGCACTACGATTATTTCACAGTAGATATAGTGTAATAACGATCATCTCGGTTTTCCAAAATGGCTGTCATCATTTTCCAAAATGGCCACCCGATTTTTAATACGGACACCTTGGGCACACGTAGCTTTGTATTTGTTAGTTCTTTGATTTTCGAAAGCAAAATGGTTCTGCAGTGCTAAATTATTATGAGACAGTATATTTAAAATAATATGTAAAAATAGCCAACCAGATATTGTTCACAAGATTTTCCAAAATGACCGCCAGATTTTCATGTTGAGTCACTTAGGCACATCCATTTTTGAGTTATTTTTCAACACTACTGCGTTGCATTTGATGTTTGAAAGCAGGATAACCGTACAAGAATAACAGAATAGTTGCCACAGTATTATAAGACAGTAATATTTAATTAATCAAGGAATGAAAATATTATTATTGATAAAGATAATTAGCAAATTAGGCAAATATAGTCAACTAAATATTGTAAATTTTTCGACGGACTTTTCTCCTAAAGCACCAAAGCTCACACGGAATTAGACATGGCGTTGGGAGAGCAATGAGATATGGAGTCATTTCGTACCAGGTTAATGTAGGCCGTAATAGCCAATTTTCAAGATGGCTGCCATGAGGCACGGCTGTTTATGACCGTTTCTTTATCTTGCTCGGAGTATTATCGCCACTTTTAAACAAGAGAACTAAACATTTCTACAGTTAGATAGTTTAAATGCGAGCAGATTTTCCTTGGTGGCTCAGCTGACATAGTCTAGTCTCGAGCGACTTATTGTCCATAAATTCTTGGATTTGTACGGTTCTATATGATAGAGCTTTATTACATGAGGTCATGTAAACTAGTAAAGTACGCTTTCATGTAATCAAAACGAAAAATTACGTTGAAAGAAATACATTATCGAAAAAGGCTTTTTTATATTTGCACTAGGATCCAATTTTTTTTAACAGGAGGTTGGGTTGAATATGCTTAAAACGTGTCTAACTGGATCCATTAAAAAAACGTGGGACAAACTCAGCGAAACGTTGTGGTAATAGATATTCTTATTCGAAAAGTGGAAATCCAGAAAAAATATTCGTGTTCCATTTATGCTCTCTTCTAGGGTCATTTCAACCTCAATAAGTATGCATTTTTGTGGGTCGTCATGGGCGCCATTTTGAAAGTACCGCTGGCATTTTGAATCAAACAAACGAGCTGTATAAACCTGAAATGAAAAGCGCTAGAGATTATATCCACTCTTATCTTCCCGAGATTCTGGAGAATGCTATTAAATGGGGCCAGATAGGATTGAAAAATCTGGAATGCTAAGATAAGCTCTACCTCCAGCGCATTTCATTTTTTGTGAACACAGCATGGTTTGTTTCCATTGACAATAGCGGACGGAATCAGCTGGCGCTCATATCGATTTGACTACAGCAGGCTCTTGTCCATATAAATCCTATTCTAGTTACTATGCGAATAAGGGGATGTCGTTATAGAAATACCCCACAAGTGGTTTCAACTTAGTGGTTTCAATTTGAGGATGAGTGAATGGTGTATAGGGCCACAAAATCAATGCAGCAATCTGGCCGTTTAATATTTTTCAATTACAACTTTGTTATCTACGTTCACCACATAAAAACATACGCTGTTCAACTTGAAAATTGCTCTCAAGAGGCCATTGCTTAAAAAACATCATGTTTCGCATATTTCAGATTATGCCCATGCAATTTCTCATCAGGGTGGACGTATATGTTTTGAGCGAAATATGTCTATAAGCCTATTAAGTATACGTAATTTCCTGTATAGATAGTTTATAACTATGTCTGTACATCTATACCTAGATGTATATATTGATTTAATAGTAGTGAAGTAAACTGTTAACTGGGGCTCGGTACAAAATACTGTGCTTATGGGACGAGCTCGATCACGTCGCAAACCATTACTACGGAAACTAGTTAAGTTCTTATGGGTTACCAGCTTGACTCAAGGTTTCTAGGGTTTGGTTGTTAATACCATTCATCTTTTAAAACGCTATACCAAGCAAGTCACTTGCATTACGTTTCGTATTGTAACTAATCCGGAGCTCAAGGGGTTGTGTAAGCACCTTGTGGGTTTTGCAAATTTCCATTGTGTTTGAATCACATGAAAATCGTGTTGTCTTGTCAGCATCATTAAATATTTCCCCCGCTTTGATGACCTCATCAGTGACGATAATTCAAAATCGAAAAACATGTAACTTTCAACTTCCTGGATTCGGACTACCGTAACGTCGTTGCATTACTGTGTTATATAAACTTTACGGATATACGCTTCGAAACATCCACAATTCCATTGTATGTCCTCTGGTTTCTGTTTTGTCAGATGATGTGAGTTCACATTAGCATTTGATCATTCCATCGTATGTAACCTGTGTCTCTTTCATTCCAGTGTACGGAAGGTCACATGAGGAGTGTAGTTTGTCTTTTCTGTAATACAGTTAGTACTATCAGGCCGTGCGTTTCTATTTCTCAGATTCTAAGATATATTCACATGATGTGGAGGTATATAACCGTACCACCAGGATGAAATGCTATATGCAGATTGTAATATTGTAACAAGAGGAGAGAGTGTATATTATGCAGAAGCAAAGTAACTCCGAATAGACTTAATAAACGCATGGTGACAGTCTCAATATTTCGATAACATTTTATTTGTCATCTTCAGGATGTGATCTAACAGCAGTTACAGGCTCTTATATACAAAACGACTAACAAAGACTGAAATGGTTCGATACACAAAATTAGAGGGCAATAGCCAATCAGATAATATGTGAACATAACAATTAAGGTAAACATGAGTGGCAAATAGACATGACAAGGAATACACACACCACATAGGGCTGACAATACACAATCGAAATGGCAATAGTTTGATAAGGATAATAGATACGGGTGGTGATTTATTGAGGTGTGTGAATGTGTATAGAGTGGCAGCAGAAATGTCAATCAGGGGAATAAACACAAGTGAAACAGAGATTAGAAAAATGTATTAAGTTGATTAGAGAAACGTAACAAAGGTACCTAAGATTGAAATCGGAAATAAGATATAGAGAATTGGATAGTTACAGAACGGGAAATACTGAACTATATGGGCGAACTATATTAGGCTATTAATTAACAAGACAAGAAATACACACACCACAGAAATGCTGGATGGTTGTATTATCTTATCTAAACAGTGATTGATGGAATAAAATATATAAAAATTGAAATTGGAAACAAAATACCAAAATAATAAACAGTAGTCTACCTGAATAACTGTAGCTCTTTTGAAGCTTTTACACCACTGTTAAGTTTAGGATTTGAGCGCCGAATAGCTAGGGCTTCCTTAAATAACAAGACATTCCAGTGATCCGCGGAGTCGATAACCCATATTATGTATTCACAATATTATCTATTATCATAAAGAGTAATAGTACTGAAGGCATAGACGCCCATCTCTGATGAGAACGTGCACTTACATACACTTGAAGAATCTTGAAGATTATTGAGTACGTATGGATCCCCCTATGGCATAATTATAATTTCGTGCTTGTGTGGATCGGAAATGTCGATGTTATGAGCATAATCTGGTACAATCGGGTAGTGTATGCTAAGATGAGTTTATAGACAATTTTATTTCCAAATCAAGATTATTCGTTGGCTGATAAGATTTTGAAAAAAAAAATGTTTTCCCGCGGTACGTCGCCAATTGAAGACCAGAGATGGTCGATAATTTCCTCCCAGGAGATCATTGAAATAGATGTATAGTTATGAACTAAAATAAGGCTCATATGGCGGCCATCTTGGAAATCCAAGTTGACCAATAATACACCATAGCTATTGTGAAATGTTCGTCGTGCTATACCCCTGAAGCAACAGTGTATCAACCAAAATGATATATATATATATATATATTGTGCGGTTAATGAATTATTGACTGAAATCGAGATGGCGGCCATCTTGAAATCCGAGATGCCCGTTGTGACCATATGACTTTTATGGTCATTTATATGGGATTTTCTCTCAATATTCTGACAAATGACCAACACAAATAATGCCAAACAGATAAACCAGCGCAGGATTTTGGATGATAATATGGGCTTCTGGCGGCCATTTTGAAAAATGGCCACTGTGACCTACATGGGAAAAGTTCGCGGTGGCTCCATATCCAGAAATGCTCCCCAGGCCACGATGTACCTCTATGCCAAATTTTATGCTTTTATGAAAAAAGGCACAACTTTTTCACATATTGACTGGACTAAGGAGAGTCTGAGAGGGTGGTACTACCTCGTGTGTTCAGGTGATACAACATGAAAAGAGTAGGCCTATAACGCGCTGTTGAGCTCCTGTTTTAACCATAGCTCGTTAGACCTATATTGTTTGAAATACAAGGTCGGGTCCGGACCTGTAAATGTAGCATGTACCCAGAAACAACCTAGCGTGTAGGCGTATGACAAGCGAACAACGGAATTCGTATGAAGAAAATTAATTTCTTGTTTCGTTGATAAACACAACACTTTCCATGCACGATCGAAATTGTTCCAAGAGGGCTGCGCTCTGGACCGATCAGTCTTATATTCAACTTGGAAGCTATATCAAAACTGCTTGCAGTTCTAATTTGTTTTAGATTTTGTGTTTTCTTCTATCTGTCTTCGTTTTTTGTTTGTTTTTTTCATTTTTTTGCGCACAAGTGGTACGGCCATGGCCGTACCTGCCGTACCGCTTCCGACGCCCTTGCTGTGTCAGTACCAGTGAACACATGTATGCTCCCACCCAAGCAAACAATAGCGTATTGTTACCGGAGGTAGCTTGATTTTGGTCTGCGACACCCTCTGCACTCGAGATGCCTCAATAAATCTGTAAGACCCTCGGAAATAGATTTGGTGGGTTTGAGGAGACCCAATTTAACGCACTCACAATGTTATATGCCCGGAACCGCCTAAAAATTTCAACACTTTCAACAGCTAATAGCTGCTAAGGGAGATAACTTTCATTTTTTGTTTTTTATGATTTTTTCGACGTTATTGCGAGGACAAATCTCAGTGTCACATTTCTACAAAATTGGCAAATAGAATCGGTGTTCGGGAATGTTAGTTGTCATAGATTGGTCCACTATCCGATATCAACTTCTAGATCAGCTAGTGTGATTTAATAACTCTAGCCTATGTGCTAATACCGGTATACCAGGGCAGGCCAGGCAAATCGCTGCATGTCGCGATCTTAATAGACTGCACTCGCACAGATGTATATTTACATACAGTTCTGGTACAAAACAATTTATCATACACTATATGTTGTCGTGGCTTAAGGGCTGAGGAAACTCGGATCAATGTTGTACTGTGTGCCTTCATCAAATAGTGAGTGAGTGTGTGAATATAATTTAATGTTACTTTCAATTATATTTCGTTCATATCACAATGTTAGGGTTCTATAACCTTTCACGACTGGGAAACCTATGTGTGACATCCGATTCCTTTCCACAGCCGGGAACAACACGGGTGCCCCATTTAGTCACCTATTACGACAACCTGTCTGAGGAGCTGAGATCTATTCTTACTATGACCCGGGGTGTGCACAATGACATCCCAGGTCAATCCGAACATCCAAGTTGTTCAGTCCCAGTTCTGTATATATATTTTTTTCATGTCTGATAACGGGATATGATTTTTGTGTCGATTATAACTTATGAATGAAGGTGCACATGTGGGAGTATGCCGAGTAACTGGCAACTAGTCCGAGCTTCCTATGACCCTTCACGCCAGACGACGGACAAGTTTTGACAGGTTGTCAGGCTGGGGTCAGATTTCTCGCCTATACAACAAAAAAATGTAAAATAGTCGCGCTACCTCATCCCAGTAAAAATTATGTTTAAAATGCATTCGGTATATATTTATTGATAAGTAATATCCAATCATTGTCAGACCAAATCTAACAAGAATTGTTTCGTTCTAAGTCTGTTACAGTATCAACAACTTCACTTTCATTTAATTTGCTTAAAGTGATCGTAAACCCTCAAGTAAAGTTTTCGTCAAATGAAAGACCATTGCAAACAGTGTGGGAAAATATTTATCTATTTTTTTTACGATTTTATTACACAGAGTAAACTGCAATTAAAGCATGCTATTCTATGGTGGTCTGTTGCAATCATATTTAGGTCCAGTGACGTCACACTGTCTTAATACATATATTTCAACACAGACTCACTGTTCCAATGTGCATGTTTCACCAAAATCTGGGAGATGGTGACTCATAAGTGTCAAGTCAATTTGAATCTTGCATTTAATTTCCCAGATTTTGGAACATGCACATTGGAACAGTGAGTCTGTGTTGAAACTCAAAGTATACATACCTTAAGCTTGAATCAAGCATTGGAAAGTGCATACAAAGTTTGAAATATATGTATAAAGACAGTGTGACGTCACTGAACGTAAATATGATTGCAACAGACCACCATAGAATAGCATGCTTTAATTGCAGTTTACTCTGTGTAATAAAATCGTAAGAAAAATATATATATTTTCCCACACTGTTTACAATGGTCTTTCATTTGATGGAAACTTTACTTGAGGGTTTACGATCACTTTCAACGAAACATGTGACCCAGTTTACCGTTTGGAATGAGGTAGAAGCTAAGGATGTCCGCTGGTGATTTTTTGAGTTCGAGGCAATTTTACTTGTTTTGCCTATTAGGTTATCCCCTTTCCCGGGTTAAATCCCTTGATCTTGCTCAGGGATTATTTCATCGTCAAGGTATGGGCCACTTTTGGCACTTTCAGGGATATATTTCAATTATAAAATTTGGTTTTACAACATTGGTTATATAACTAGCCTATATTATATTGGTTCTATAATGCCCTAACATCACTCACCACAAGATCTAACCAACTGCACTGTAGTGGTCTTGTGGTAGAGCGCTCGCCGGGCTTGCGACAGGTCCTAGGTTCAATCCAACGCTGAGTCATATCAAAGACTTCAGCAATGGGACTTGTATATTCCTCCCTCTGTGCTCAGCAGGAAAAGGTTAGATCAATAACGAGTTGATCCGGTGTGGGGACAATATGTCGCGATATGACTGAAAAACTTTGAAAGCCACGTCCAAATACTACTACTACTTTAATCATTTGCGGGTGTGTTTGACCTTTGCGACAATGGCTTAGTGCAACGTACACGTACATGTATTGTTTTTGTGCAGCGTCTGTGTTGAAATGTCAGTGATTTGTTGCTGCTTTTGTTTTCAAACGCCACGAGTCAAAACATGTTTATAATGACTATTTACAATAAAAGGGATAAAATAAAATAAAAAGATGAAATCATGGAAAAGTAAAAAAAATCAGCAGAATCACAGTTGGTATAAAGCGGCTCCAACTCGTATTTGGGTATTTCATAAAATAATAAATCCTGAAACATGTTTGTACGAGTATTAATAAAAAGTCCTATGATTGATGTGGCCCACTTCTGTCAAGTATTGAATTAGAGTCAATGTTGATCACATTACCCTTCCATACATAGGTGTCATGGTCACATCTCCATTGAAAAGGTGTAAATTCCCCCCCCCTGGGCATCTGTCACAGTATTCGACGTTTACGTGGCACTTGATGCAGAACGTGTTGGGATGTATAGGACAGCTCTGCCGGGGACATTTAAAAACATTCAAAATGGCTGTTTCGATGGACCAGATGTTACGGCACCTAGGACGAGCTGGGCGATATCTGATTGTTATTATTTTCTTAATGTCCGTTAATTATTTTCAGTCTGCCTTTAATCACCTTGCAATGGCTTTCTTTGGCGCCGAGCCTCTTGGTTACCGTTGTGGAGGATTAGATGATTTCGGTGCCAACTTATCAATGTATTCAGGGCACGAAAACAAACACAATGATCCTTGTTTGGTGTATGGGACATCCAAAGCGGACATAACAAGCTGGTGTACCGTCCGCGAAAACTGTGCCTCATGTAATGTCAGTAGTCAATTTATCATGGAAGACAGAGAATGGACAGTAGTGGCACAGGTATGTCTGCATTAATTTTTTTTTTCATTTCACGAGGTTTATATTTAAGAACATGTAAAAATGCAGTTACAGCCTAATTTGAAGATCGCATCATTTTCTTTGTCAAAACATGTCTTGGATTTCTGTACAATGATCGTGTTAGGTTCAAGCGAAAACTTTGGAAGATATACCTCTAGAAATTAATGGCGCAGCAAGTATTACCTTTTATTATAAACTTGGCGATGAGGTAGTGAAAATTATCAATCGAATAAAAGCGATATTTTCACTGAGTGATGATCTCAAATATATCATCAATGTGATGATATGACAAATGACGTCACAGCGCACAAATACATGTCACGGTGGTCACAGTGATGAGGCAATTGACCGAACCTCCACAAGGTTTATGCGCCAAAGAAACACAAGCTAAATCTTTGGAAAGGAATTGTATGTTATTATGCCTTATGATCACCAGATTGCGACAGGAAATAAAACAAAAATAGGCATAAAATGAATAAGAAATACCCGCAATGGCGAAAATGAGACCGACTCGTCACGTACGCGTGCACCTACACATGAACGACGTGACTGCAGTTCGACAGTGCAGGGCCAGAGTGCAGAGTGCAACACGAATTAGCGCGAAAAATAAAACACATTCCTCAGTTGAAGGCTCGAAATTGGGGTCATATCATGAAAATGTCGCACCAAAGTTGATGAGAAAACATGAAATCAACATAATTCAACGACAGTGAACTCTTGCCATTGATTATTCATTAAGAATCGGGCAAAATCACAATGATAACTCCACAGGCTCTCACCATCGTCGAAGCTGCACACATCAACAACCACGTACGACCGGTAAATCTAAATCTGGCTATATTACTTATCGTAACATTGATTTTGCTAAATCAAAATAGTGCTATTAGGGTAGACATGAACGAAATCAAGGGCTAATGCGGTTTTATTTGAAATGAGAAAATGCTACGCAAAGACAAACACCGTGTGGAACCAGGGAGGTCAACGAAAAACCAGTGCGTCAGTCCTACCCGAGTGCAGACAGCGAGACAAGCCAGACTCTACACAGGATCGCCCGTGCTTTTCTGCCCCGAAGGGGAGGGAGGGAGGGGGGTAGAGAATTGTTTGACGGGTCGGCATGAAAATCGTTTATTTCAGATATCAATCTAATAAAATTCTTGAGACCTGCTGGATGTCATCGATACTAAAGTGCAGGATACCCGACTGAAAGAAATTCGCTTGCAGCACGTGCGATTTGTTGACAGCAAAGTAGTCCGCGAGTGACGTCAGAGTGAAAATAATCAATGTTTCAGTGTATCTTCAGTCGAAAGAGCGAACAAAATCTGAATTATTTTAATGTTTTAAAAAATCAGGATAACGTAGTACAATAATAAAAAGAAAATCACCTGTTTCTTTCGCTACTCGTGAAAATACCAATTTTCTCACCCCACTTGATGAAATATTTATGGTATTCGTCAAGAAACAGGTGATATCCTCTCTACATTTTCCAGCAGTCGATGCATTGTGATTCATTGTATAATCCCCTATAACATGCCATATTTCACAGCCTCCCGAAGGGGATATAACCATCGAAAATACCCACAGCATTCTCTTTTTTTTCCGTAATTAATCATATTAATTATTTCGCATGAGATCGCACAATAGTTCGATGTTCAGGTATTACTAGATGTGTTTAGAATTAATTCACTGAGCAAGAAAAGATTGACCTACTGAAATAGCAAATTGCTACGTAAGAAGATTACGGGTACGATGTGAATTATCTGAACTTCATATTGTCCGGTCCGTCCAATTACTTGTTAATCCGCGAATCTTGTTTAAGTTCATCATCATGAAAATAATGAATCCGAGAACCTTGCTAATGATGATATTGATCGCCATCATTCACCTTCTTAAGATCAGCCTTCGGCTTCTTCGGAATTCTTCATCTTCTCGAAGGACAATCACAGTTATAGAGGCAATCACGTGACCAGCTTTTTCTACACCATTGACTTCATCTCTCACAAAAGTCAGGTACTGACAGAGGTATTTTCGATTCTGTTCTTACAATCGTCATGGTCGTGGTAAACGAGTGATCTGATTGGTCAATATATACGGGATTTTGTCTTGCTGGTTAGCTGAAAAATACAGTAGCATTTTCATTCCCATGTGTACAAGGGGTACCGGTATTTAGGTGCTAGCGAGGCTTGGATAAACGAGAACCATCAACTGGCTCACCAGCGCAGTACATTTCCAGGCATATATTGAGTGCATGCCGGTTAATGGGTCGTGCATATTACGGTGAGCCCAAACCGTACAAGATTGCCGAGAGCAACCTTTGTATCGTCTAAGCTATCTATTAATGTCAGTACGTCCATGAAAAAAGTTTAGCAGATAGCTGTCGATGTGAATGTAACACTAAGATATGATTGTTGGACATATATACATGTATGTATACATATATGAATGTAGGTCATATTTTAGCTTTGAACTACTTTCAAGATTCAAGTTGTGTGACGGTACTGTCGTGATCGCAAAGTTATAATCATACATGTCATATGAGCAAGTAAACGTCAGACGTAATGACCGAGGAATCCAGAGTTCTCAAAAAGGGAAACATTTACTCCGATTCTATATACGTTACATAGTATAGCCGGCATTTATCATTCTGTCGTATAGCATATATCAATGTTCCGCATAACAGAGAAGAAAACGGTAATTATTAAAGTCAGAATGTGCTAAACGTTTCAGTAATAACGTGCTAGGCTAATTTAAGACAAATCGTGAAGTAACATACTATCTATAGAAATATTGCGCATTTTGTTTATGCACCTAGTATCATTAGATTACTGGGGAAAAGCATCCGGGTTCATGTTTAAATCTCATTAGATTTTCCCAAAGTTAAATGTTCTTTAATTTACAATATGAAAGAGAATTGATATGATCCTTAAGAAATATGAGTGAGTGAATGAGTGAGTAAGTAGGATTTAACGTCGTTTTCAACTATGTTTAATGTAGATGAATGAATGCACTAATCATCATATGACTGAAAGAGGGATAACACGTCATTAGGGTTTACATGTATTGGTGTAACACGACGGCGGATATATTCAAATCCCTAGTCGCATTGTCTCTGTGTCCATATTTTAAAATAATCATGTTCCCGCAATTGAAAATTCAGACATATTAGGTCTGGAATATTAACTGTTTATATTCAGATAAACGGATGATTATAAGCATTTGTAAACTTTCTCCATTTTTAATGTACCAGTACACACAATCTAACTTTTTACAAGAAGTATCTTCACAAGGTAAGATAATGACGTTCATCATATCAAATTTCAGATCAAACATATCGTATTGTCCATATTAATGAGGCACAATTCTTAATCAGAAAAGCCTATTTTAAAAAATAGTGTTGTACAGGGCAGGGGAATTGAAAGTTTGAAGATATTCTTCCTATGAAAGCGAACGAAATGCAGATGGACGTGGGATATGGGAAACAACTCCTGTTCAACTCACAACTCCAGCTGGACCGAAAATATGCAAATCGCTCATCGCATCATTAAATTGATCTGTGTATCTGCTATGTATATAAACGTTTTGCAAGCATAGGACAGATGTATCGTAGAGGAACACGGGTCACTGGACTTCTAGTTCCCTCACAGCATAATAATGTTATAACATTAATACATGTACTGGATATTCTAAAGCATGTGTTGCTCTTGAAGCAGGTATATTTGAACGGACGGGGGTGTTCTGAGTCAGATAAACCGGATGATAACCAACTTATCAACCGGTTGAACTGACCATGAATACCTGAGCACATGCAAGGCGGATGATTCCAGAAAAACGCATAATGAATGAACGACCGAGTGAATGAATAGGGCACCCCTGGTTAGAGCCTTCCGTTAGGCAAGTACATTAGAATATATTAGAATAAAGTTTTAGCGTGCATGTACAGGAGCAAAGATAGTTCATTGAAAAATAAATTTATCTGCAGCTTCATCGACTGTGACACAAAGAAATGACGACAGTATACCACAAGGAACGTATGAACTGTCAGAGTTATCAAGCAATCTAAAAGGGGGTGGCCTAGTCTGAGTTTGCAATTTGAGATGAATCAAACATTCTAAGAACATACTATAAAGTTAAGTAATAGATCTATTATCAATAAAAGTGTTCACTTGAAGGACGAAGTAATCAGTATATTTGTACCCGAGTATAATAGTGATAATTTTTTCAAAAAATTTATTTCTAAAAATAAATATATTATTCAATTTTATCAAATGAAACCCAGCTGAATTTATCACTGGAACTTTGAAGTGCTATATCTATGGTATGTGCAGGTTGCAATTATGACTTGGCCATGACTTATGACTTAGGATTCAGTCCACAAATCCTCTTTCCTACTTGCTATGTAGAAAAATAAATATTTATGAAACTTCACATATGTACCGGGGAATTAATCCTTCGTCTTTGCAATAGGCGACATCGCAGGTTAAATCCTGAGTGAGGAAAACCATGGAAATCTCAATTCATCGCCAGGTTCAACTGCTTGGGTTCAGCCAAGGACAACCAGTACATGGACACTAAAATAGTTCGCAAAGTGACACAATTCCACCCCGGAGAGCTTGAAATCCCACTCACAAATATAGACATCATAGTTTTCAAGAACAGCAACAAATGCAATCGTCTAGTTCGTCATTCAATAGTCAACCGTCGTGCATTAAAGACTTCCCGCGTCCATAGAGGGAGAGAGAGAGAATCAAGGTTTAACGTCGCGTTCAGTAATATTTCCGCTATATAGCGACGATCAAACAAAATTCTAAGTATTCAAGTCAACAACTCAGTGAACTAATGCGTTAAAACAGGTACAAACATTACAATTTGTACAACAAACCAGTCTCTCTCAAATAATCTAAAATACAATCTTCTTTTACTCGGCTAAAAAGATCTTCCATTGTATCTGCTCGATAAAAAGTATCTCTCACAATCTTAAAATCTATACAGTCTATAAGAATATGTTTCACCGTGAGATCATCATGGCATGGGACTGGCTGTTTTCTCAGTAAATATTCTAGAGATAATCGTGTATGGCCGATCCTACACCGTCTAATTATGGCCTGATCGAAACGTTTCGAACGGCTGTTCAGATGAGTATAACTAACAGTTATTTTTAACTCGTGAAGTTTGCTATTATCCATAGTATCCCATAAAGATTGAAATAACTTTCTTACATAAGCACAGATAGATGGTCTGAAATCGCTATATGGGATTACAACATGATCAACGTCTTTATTTAGAGCTGCCTTAGTCATTTTATCAGCTTCAGTATTACCTTTGATTTCAACGTGACTAGGCACCCAACAAACACAACATCGATATGTTGTTCAAATCTAATGTCATATAATTATAGAATATTCAAGATGGTGGGATGAGTTGAATTTCCACATTTAATCGCTTGAAGGCATCACAGAGAATCTGAGAATATGACATTTTTTTCGTTTAGTGGACCCAATACCTTCTGAAGCCGACAATAGAGCTTTGCCTCTGCAGTGAATATGGGACTTTTACCTGGTAGACGATAGGTTTTAGTTTTGAAACTAATAATAGTAGCACATGCTACTCTCTCACCATCTTTAGAACCATCTGTATAAATAGACTGATGTGATCTGTATTTCTCTCTCAGTAGACCAAATTCTTGTGTATACACGAGTTGGCACGTGTCCGTCTTTTTATGTTTCGTCAGTGAAATATCTATTCTGGTTTGGCTAACTGCCATGGTGAAGTTGGCAAGATCTTGTTAGGGTAAAATTTGACTAACTTTGATATCAGCTGCTACAATGTGTGGTTTCATACGGATTCCAAGAGGTGGAATAATGGAGAGTTTCGTTAAATAGAAATCCGCGTACTGAAGGTTGAAAACACATTATAACATCATTGATACCAGAAAATCGTAATATACATAAAAATAAGCTAGTTTCATGCAACAGAGAAGCGGTCCACATTTCTCAATGATGCCGGCAAGACATCTTGATATATCAAAAATATCAAATCCGTATCAGTATTATTAATCCATATCATTATCGTTGTAAAGTCGTTATCTTGAGTATGATGTATATCAGTCACGCTTTGATTGTGGACTGCTCTTATGAACACCATGAAGATTTTGGAATACACAGGTTCATGCGGCCTCTATCCCCGGGTTATTCAAGCGGAGAAACTTGCTGGTCGCGCTTGCTGATATAGCCTTGTTTTATAAGTTTCTGCAATAATGTTTCGTGAAGTCGATTAAAATCGTCACATTTAACACAGGATCTAGCAAATGATACTAGGAGAGATATGTATACGTCGTATGCGGGCCCCACTGGTATATCGCTGTCCAAAATGGTATAGTTTACGATCTCGAAATTGTAATCACATCTCTTGCCGTAAAGTCGACGCTTCAACTTTATAAGAGATATAGGTGTAAATAAGATGTGCTGTATCTGTTCTCTTATGAATATGACTATATGCAGGCGCTTTCAAAAATCGATCCATTCAAAGCCCGTTCCTTTTCATTCACCAAACGCTATATAGACGATCTTCTCGCTGTGGATAATCGCTATATAAATGACGCAGTGAAGGATATATATCCACCTTCACTGGATTTGAAGGAAACTATACAGATAGCCCTACAGGCACATCTTATTTAGATCTCTATCTCTATAAAAATGAAGCGGGCATTCTCTCTCGTCGACTTTATGACAAAAGAGATGATTACAATTTCGACATCGTAAACTATCCCTTTTGGATAGTAATATTTCAGTGGGACCTGCATATGGCGTATACATATCTCGCTTAGTAGCATTTGCTAGATCCTGTGTTAAATGTGATGATTTTAATCAACGTCACAAAACATTGTTGCAGAAACTTATAAAACAGGGCTATTCCACCAAGCGCCTCCACTCAAAGTTTCTCAAATTTGGCGATACATATCGCATGCTGATAGCAAAATACGAACGTAGCGTGCAAGATCTATGGCGCTACGTTTCGTAACTGTGTCTAATTCCGCTTAACCCGGGGCTAGGGGCCGTATGAACCCATGTACTTCAAGATCCTCATGGTACTCATATGAACAGTTACAATCAAAGCGTGACTGAGATACATCATTCTTTAGATGACGACCTTACCAGAATATTATGGATTAAGAATACTGATCAGCGATACGGATTTGATATTTTTGGAACATCATGATGTCTTGCCGGCATCATTGAAAACTGTTGACCGCTTCTCTTGCAGGAAACAAGCCTATGTTTATGTATACTATGATTGTCTTTTTGAATTTGGTGCTAATACTGTTATATGGAATATGGAATAGGTCTTTGGATTATGGACGCGGATATTCTCTAATGGACGACGGCTGGATTATGAATGACGGACTAGACGCTTGTAATTATGGCTTTCTGCAGTTTCCTCCAAATCCTTTGAATGTGAATATATATCCTTCACTGCGTCATTTTTACAGCGAAAATCCACAACGATAAGATCGTCTATATAGCGTTGGTGAATGAGAAGGAACGGGCTTTGAATTGATAAGTTTAAAAAAAATGCCCTCATATAGTCGTATTCATAAGAGAACCGATATACGTCAGCCAAAAGGGGTGCACCAATATTATAATAATAATAATAATAGGCTTTATTTATTCTCGATATACACTCTTAGGCTAATGCCTTTCTGCCAGAGGGGCAAGACTTACATATGTACTCAACATGACGAGACAAATTAAAAATTATATCCGGTCGTAAACGCATGAGTTGTATAAATATAAAAATAGTATATTAAAATCGTACATATTTAAGAATTGAGCATATGCCTTCGTAATATTTCTCATTTGAATATGTATATGCTCTTTGTATATTGTGTTGCCAATTTTCACATATATATTATTACTGAGAAATTCAAGCATTTCTGTAAACACAGAAACATCCCATGAATTATTTCCTTTGTATGTAGTAGAGCTAAAGAAGGCTCTATGACACCGGACATTAATATATTGGCGATCGGTTTTCTTGAACACAGACCATCAGTAATGTCCTGGGCAGGGATTGTATTATAGAGAATCTACAAATTCCATGTGGATACATGTCAATACGGTGTGCGATCTTAAGAATCAAGTTCTTCAGCAAGACAATTTGAGTTTTTCAATCTTCACATATATTCAACGCCAGAGTTTTTAGAAATAGTGGCGCAATACCTTTCCGAAAAAGCATTTTCCTCCTGAAAGCCCCGTCAACAGGGTTGAAAGAAGCTTGGTGATGCAACTTTTAGAATCAGCTATATAATCTAGCCTTGTAAAAGCGTACCTGAGATGCAACACATATCACGAATCGTTAGATTCTTGGTATGCGATTTAGAATAGGTTAACCAGAAGACTATACTGTGAAGTCATGTGGCTCTGTCAGTATGTCGGCACCTCTTCCCACTTCCCCTATATGTGTTGTAATTGTATGGTTATTTATGCATTTTAGGAGTCTAATACGTTATGAGTTGTTGGAACACAAACGTTTTATGATTGTTAAATAAATCGTTCAGAGTAAATTCAGCTCGGGAGTAAGTAGATGGTGAGGTTATACACAATTTCTGAACTATCACCTGGGAATAGTAATATTTACATAGTATTATCTTCTTTTTTGACCTTGTTCGCTGGGACAATGCCGTATTTGCTACAGCTTCTTGCGAATTGAGGTTTCTCAATACTTGTGTTGCTTGGTTCGGGGAGGGTAATTCTGTCAATATGACGGATTATTCCAACGACCTTGGTGAGGGTCTAGCCAATCCTCGTGGAAGGTACTGTAGATTCGTTTTTTTCTCGCTTTGACCACTCAATAACATACTGCTTCAGTGCAGTCAGGACTATCTTCTGATCAGCCTTTAGGTTTATTTTTCTCGGTTCTATATTCAGGTCCCTTCAGCAGGAGTGTTTTTAGATTTTCATCACTCACAATTTTTTGCATGGTGTATAGATAAATTTTCGACGATTTACGATCACAACTATAGCACCCTGACGTGTATAAGTTCCAGTCAAAACTCCTTGACAGCATCAGACTAACTGATGACTGTAGCATTAGTATATATGAACTGCAAGGAGGGTCTGTGAACTTGAAATAGTTTGATACAGCGTTGCGTACCTCTGGATTATTCAGGATTCGTGGTAAAATAATTATGTCTGGCCCTTTATCCAAGTTTCAAGAAAAGCCGGCTTGGGATGTTTCGGCTATGTTCACTGGACGATACAATCGAAACTACTCTATATCCTGATAAACTTTCGTGATTGTGTGTGGTATTCTATTTTCTGGCGACACAGGTAGTTGTATATCTCTGGCTATTGGATTTAAAATTCTCAGAGGTAATTTATACGGAATTGTACGCAATTTTTAAATCAGAGTTAAAAAATATCACCAAAAATATGCTGTCAAATTTCTAGTCCTGTCATATTTTACTCGCGTCTACCACCTTCAGTGATATTACACAAAAGTAGCCACATGAAGGGAATCTCTTCCACTTGTGATAAGGAATTGCATTTCAGCGAACATCACACGAAGCTAAGCCCGACTTCGGTGATCATAGTTAAATATGAAAAATATTAGCTCTTACTCGAACTACTTTACCGACATAAACTATATCAACGAGCAGGAGATTAGGAACGAGGGTAAAATCTTATTAGACAAATGTGCACGAGTAAAAGAGATCACAGTACAATTGGCAGCCACTATCCACATAATGCACATCTTCTTAATGAAGTGAAAATGTTGATCTGTTCCAAGTTTGGTGGGTGGGTCATTCCATACCTGTATTGTCTGGAAACTAAATGACCGTTAAACATAGCTATCTGTCCTCAAACGGGGCACATTGAATTTATTTCGGATTTTAAAGAATAACCGCATGATTTATGCTGGACAAGGTCAACACAAACTGTCTCCCGTCAAATGTTAAAGATTCAACCGCTCTTGATATGATGCTAATGCTACCGTATTTTTCTGATCATCAATCTGTTTTAGTTTGACCTGGTTTGTCACCGGAAGTATCTCAATAACCTGGCGACAACGATCTATTTTGTGGGTGTCCTGGTGGGAAGTCTGGTTTTCGGTCATCTTGCTGACGCTTTTGGAAGACTCCCGGTCCTGATCGCCACTCTGTATCTCCCCACTTGCGTTGGTATCGGCCTGTTCTTCACAGACTCGTACATCGTCTTCGTCATTCTCAGATTTATCATGGGCGTTCTCATGCAGGTACGTTCTGCTTCACAGTTTCGGTATACTCTCTCGAGGATACAGTTGGGTGTAGAGAGCAGGAAGGTTATCCTGCTCAAATTCTGCTCAAATGTAGGATATTGTAACTTGAATTAGAAACCGGTTAACCCGGGGCTATACGAGCAAAAAAACTGTGAAATATATGTAGCTTATCTATATTCCCGGCTGAAGGAGTTTCGTTAAGCGTCACCTTGCCCTCTGTACAAATCATTGTGATTGTAATTTTGTGATTTGTAAAAATGGTGAATAAATGGTGGGTCTCAGGTATTTGTTCTACATACGATAAATATTCCCTCGTTTGGGCCGTGTTTTTTTCGATCTGCGGTCACATAGTTCATCATTTTTTAACAGGTGACTTGAAGGGGCTATTACATCATTGCTCTAAAATATTTGTATCTAATACCGCTCAGGACCTTCGCAGGGTTCACTTTTTGTCCCCCACCGCAACGCGGCCGGGGACTTTAAAATGCTTCTTGGTTCTTTGTGTCCGTGGATGTCCGTGGATGTCTGTTTGAATTTTCCGCAAGCGATAACTTTCAAACGCTCTGTTGGATTCTTCCGAAATTCGGCATACGCATTCCTTGGGACAAGAAGCTAGTAGATATTGCATTTTAGCAACATCTGCCTGAAGGTGGCGCCACCGAGTCAAAATGGGTCTTGCTTCTTTGTGTCCGTGGATGTCTGTTTGAATTTTGCGCAAGCGATAACTTCCAAACGCTTTGTTGGATTCTCCCGAAATTCGGCATACGCATTCCTTGTGACAAGACGCTAGTTGGTATTGCATTTAAGCAACATGTGCCAGAAGGGGGCGCCACTGAGTCAAAATGGGTATTGCTTCTTTGTGCCCGTGGATGTCCGTTTAAGTTTTTCACGAGCGATAGCGACCAAACGCTTCATCGGATTCTCCCGAATCTCGGCATACGCATTCCTTGCGACAAGACACTGGCTGCTATTGCATTTCAGCAACATCTGCCTGAAGGTGTCGCCACTGGATCTCGCTTCTTCATGTCCGTTCCTGTCCGTGGATGTCGGTTCAAATTCTTTGCAAGCGATAACTTCCAAACGCTTTGTTGGATTCGTCGGAAATTCGGCATACGCATTCCTTGCGACAAGACGCCGGTTGCTACTGCATTTCAGCAACATCTGCCTGAAAGTGGCGCCACTGAGTTTCTCTTCTTTGCGTCCGTTCCAGTGCATGGATATCAGGATAACTTCCAAATGCTTTGTCGGATTCCTCTGAAATTTGGCATATGCATTCCTTGTGACAAGATGTTGATTGGTATTTCGTTTCAGAAAGATCTGCCTCTAGGTGGCGCCACTAGGGCTCTTTCCGTTCCTTTGTGCTGCATGCGATAACCCCGAAACGCTTTGAAACGTCGCTTGGAATTGAGTTTCGACCACTTTCGCATACAGGTGACACCACCTGGTGGCTATTTCTAAATTTGGTTTACGGGCAGTAACTTGAGAAATGCTCATCGAATTCTTCCCAAATTAGGCATGCATACATTGTACCTTGCCATGAGATGTTGCTTGGGATTGCGTTTCATCCACTTCTGCTTACAGGTGATGCCACCTGGTGACAAAATCTGAAATTTGTTTTCGGCCAATAACTTGAAAACTGTATGCTCGTCGGATTCTTCTAAAATTTAGCATGCATGTACCATGCCAGGACATGTTGCATGGGATTGCCTTTCACTCATTTGCACTTACATGTGGCGCCACCTGGTGGCAAAATCCCAAATTTGTTTCCGGGTAATACCAGGACATAAGATGTCGCTTGAGATTGCGTTTCGCCCACTTGCGCCTACAGGTGGCGCCACCTGGTGTTAAAATAACATTTTGTTCTGAGCAATTAATTTGAAGATTGCCCATCGAAATCTCAAATTTAGCATGCATGTATCATGACAGAAGATGATGCATTTGATTGCCTTTCGCTCACTCGTACTTACAGATGGTGCCACTTGGTGGCAAAATACCAAATTCGTTTCCGTGTAAGATCTTGCGTGGGATTGCGTTCTGCTCACTTGCGCCTACAGGTGGCACCACCTCTGGTCAAAATCTAAATTTGATTTCGGTCATCGGATTCTTCTCCAATTTGGTATGCAGATACCATGCCATGAGATGTCCCTTGGGATTGTATTTCGCCTGCTTCTGCCTACAGGTGGCGACACCTGGTGGAAAAATCTGAAATTTGTTTCCGGCAATAATTTGGTAATTTTCAAATTTGGTATTCATATGCCATAAGATGTCGCTTGGGATTGTGTTCGCACACCTGTGCCTACAGGTCGCGACACGTGGTGGCAAAATCTAAATTTGATTTCGGTCATCGGATTTTTCTCCAATTTGGTATGCAGATATCATGCCATTAGATGTCCCTTGGGATTGTATTTCGCCTGCTTCTGCCTACAGGTGGCGAAACCTGGTGGAAAATTCTGAAATTTGTTTCTGGCAATAATTTGGTAATTTTCAAGTTTGGTATTCATATGCCATAAGATGTCGCTTGGGATTGTGTTCGCACACTTGTGCCTACAGGTCGGGACACGTGGTGGCAAAATCTAAATTTGGTTTCCGGGCAATAACTTGAATACCCCTCTTCAGATTCTTCCCAAAGTTCGCATGCTGATACCATGCCATGAGATGGTGCTTGGGATTGCGTTTCGCCCACTTGCACCTACAGGTGGTGACACCTGGTGGCAACTTTAAAATTTGGTTTCCGGGCAATAGATTGAGGACGCCGTTCTGAGTTGATTTTAAAACTTGGAGAGGCAGAAAGATCCTTCCGCATCCAACGCCTATGAAATAGCAGTTGCCTCCCTCATGTATATCCCCTGAGTCCAACAATGCTAAAAAAAATATTGCTGCCATTTCTGCGGGGGACCTAGCATCCTCTGGCTGCTTGTGGTTCTTGTGATGTTTTGAAAGATGCAGTCAGTATATTAGTCTGTGGTGTCACCTAACTGCTTGTCAGTAGGCCCGCATCGTTTTGCACCAACCTATTAATGTTTCGCTTAGTCGTCAGCTTTCGAAAGGAAAATAGTTGATGGTAAGCCATATCAAATAAATGTTTGATATAAAAAATATAATTATGAATCAGTTTAAATTTACCAAAAAAATCTTTCAGGAAAGCAATTAACACGTAAATATTCAATTCAGTTTGCTGATACTGACAATGTTGTGGGGAATACTAAGTCCATTATTTATTTTCAATCCTTATGATTCAATAGGATTTTAGATTCAGTTTAAAATCTTCAGTTACCATAAAATCTTTAAAGAAAACAACACGTAAACCTACACTTTTTTCGTTTACATTTTTACTTCGTTAGCCGCTGGTAATGGGTCCGTCATCATGTCGATTTTCAGCAATAAAGATACATGTGCCCGAATGACATGTTGAAAAATAGGAGAAACTCCCAATTAAACGCAACATTAAAATGTGCATCTAGGATGAGCATTAAGTGTACAGTTGAGTTTTTCCGCCAGATGCATGACATTGTAGCTGATACTGACAACGTTGAGGGAAATACTAAGTCCATTATTCATTTTCAATCCATATGAATACTCAATTGCATATAAATATCGGTATTCATGCGATTTTCGCGAAATAATACCACTTATGAGGATATTTTTTTCATAGGAAGAGCTCCTCCTCAGGAAATTAAATTTAAAAAAGGGGGTATTCATAATAAATTTCAAATGTAATTGGCCCTATACGAAAGATCTTCATAAGGTAATCCCTCTTATAAGAAACGATCTTCCTAATGTAGTTCCTGATCACGAAGTCGTTTTTTGGAATGTTATTGTGCAATATTGTTTGGAAAAGTGAGTTTCAAAATCAGGAAACATTATTGCAACATTATTGCACGATCCCAACACTGTTGTATCACGACCGCTACAACGTTGCGCAACACTACTGTACCTCCTCCCAAGGATAGGCTCCAAAATACGTGTGCTTGTATTGACCTGTATGAATTGTTCAAGAAATTCATATTACGTATATGAGGCTGCAGCTATTGCCTGTAATAAATAATAAAAAAATGTTTTAGTTTTCTTTCGTTTTCAGGGGCTTCAGATCGCATCGGTTTCCATCGTGCTGGAATACTTCACAAGCAAGCAGAGAGGGATCGTGTCCTGTATCATGGAAATATTTTGGGCCTTGGGGGTGTTCCTGCTTGCCCTGTTAGCATTTTTGGTCCGTGATTGGCGTTGGATGCAGCTCTCCATCTCCCTCTCGACAGTGCTCACCTTATTCATCGTCTGGTGAGATTGGCTAATGATAAGCTCAAAGTATATGCCACATATTGAAGTTTACCATTAACTAAAAATCCCCCTATCTCTAACCCAAAAATACCCGAGAAGCGAGTTGGCTAGCTTTCTGCAAGCAGTAAATCGATACCATAATTAAACCGCGACGACATGTTATCGCCGGATTGGTATGGAACCATACTGCTGAAAGGCAAAGTTTGAAAAAACACGAATTCTCATCGAATGCTCTCCAAAAAATGGAGTGCGCGTTTTAAACGTGATCGTTCAAGAGAACGTTGAGAATTGAGACTTGAGCTATGTGACATTTTCAAACATAAATTACGAATTATCACCTGTTTTCTGAAAAGCAGGCTGGGCTTCACCTAGTAATCAATCGCGAGACAGACGATGCTTGTATGCTGAAAAACGTTAAGTGTTAGTGCTCTTAATGTTGATGCTGTTAGTGTGCGAAATCCATCGCCAAATGTGATAGCCTTTGAGTGAAGGCGATTGTGAAGATTTGTTGAGGCAGTTATAATGTTTTGTGGCGTGGAATAATTGACAGGTTCTGAGAAATTCATTCTCCCATTGTCAGGGTTCTTAACGTCCTAAAATCGAGAAAGATCGGAAATGCGTACTGTATATCTTGTTAAAGAATTAACAAGCTGAATTATTTACACAGGAACACCGGGTAAAACGTCTAGTTTAGCTGTGACATGATGCGCCCACTCTGCTCTTTTTACAAGCGAACGATGTTGATTAATTGCGAGCCATGCGCATAAAGGCTGCCCGCCGTAATTTTAACCTCAGTGCAATCAGAGGGTATATCTGACAGTAGGTGGTATACAATCTGATGCCAGGAGAATGTGCAAATTATACCCTGGCGGAAATAAAAAAAAACATTCGAGGGTTCTCATGTGAGGTTAATATCCCCAGAAAATTGCAAATGTCTCTCTTATTTACAAATTCAGAGGACGGATGGCTACTGAATTTCGGCTTTGAAATTTGCATTAATTCCAACAACTTACATATTTCTCGAACATGCACACACAGTCTTTATCCATGTGTTACATCTAATTTCTCCCTCTCCACCCAAGGAGCCTCTATCTCTAGTATGATATCAAAATCGACAAGGGTGCCGAGAACGATGCGACAAGTAAAAATTTGGTTTCCTTGCACGTGAGAGCCCTTGCCTCAAAGGTTACTGGAGAAAATGGGCCTAAAATTATATTTTCTATAACATGTTGGTCCCCAAATTTTCACAACCTCCTTTAGATCAAGTGTGATAAACATGAACGTGGAAATAACAAGATCTTTTATCTTTCTCAGGTTATATCCTGAATCTCTGCGTTGGCTCCTCGTCAAGGGTAAATACGGACGAGCGGAAAAGTTGATACAGAAAATCTTTAGATACAATAATGGACCGAGGGAAATTCCGACTGAGATACAGTCTATGCTGTCAGAGCATCGGGAAAACCGTGAGAAAGAACAGGTCTACAATGTATTCCACCTCTTGCAGAACAGAATTTTGATGAAACGAAGTCTTATACTCTGGTATATATGGTAAGTATCATTACTGTGAAGATTGAGAAAAAGGAATGGAAATAATAAATAAAGGATAAAAAAGTAAGTTTAAGGA
Source organism: Hanleya hanleyi (assembly GCA_036873755.1). NCBI lineage: Eukaryota > Metazoa > Mollusca > Polyplacophora > Lepidopleurida > Hanleyidae > Hanleya > Hanleya hanleyi. Next base: position 30,327 of record JAVTVY010029290.1, read on the forward strand.
AATATAGATCTGATGGAGAAACTGTGCTATTATCAACACCGTCAAGTCAAACAAAACTATTCAAGACGGAACGTTGGTAAACTATACCGTTGATACAAACCATTACAGCTATCACTAAACAAAAACGTCAATTTAGTTTTATTTAACCTAAGCTTAGCATGCATAATGAATATAACAGTTTTATTCCCAATTCTTTGAACGTGACGTTGTACTGTTACAATTTTATGTAGTATTTACATTTATTTGACGTGCAGGTAATGAGAGATGCAAGGTTCATATAACTGAAGTCTATGCTGTATGATTAATAACCTTAGGCGCTGTCCTACGAAATAGGTCTTTCGATTATTGGCACGGAAACTGACTAAATATTGAATGTCGTATCTGACGCGTGCTATTCAGCCGGCGTCACAAACAAAATCTCCCCGTCACTAATCGAATTTGACAATATAGTATACACCCCATTATAACGTATGATATATTTATAGGTTCTGTGCCTCCGTCAGTTATTACGGGCTAATTTTCAACACTGGCTCACTCCCTGGCTTCAAATACACGATCTTCCTGATTGGTGCGGGCGTGGAGATTGTTATCTACGCAATGAACATGCCCATTCTTTACTTGTGAGTACTAATTATTGATAACTATTGATAAATCATCAACCTGAGATATCGCGTGTGCTGTGTGCAAAAGCTCCGTCGGATTGCGTTTGCTTGAGTTATATGGGCAGCTATCATTCATATATTAGAGTTGTTAAATACCGTGTTTATACTGACTGATCATTCATTTTACTTATAATAAGGTGATCTGCACATTTACCACTACTGTTCCGTTGAAATCCTTTCTACTATAGTATATTCAAACTGCACGCGTCATCAGCTTGGTGCTTGTCATGAAACGGTTGACCCTACAGGTCACAAATCTCCATTGTACTTTTGGGGTGTAAGATTATTATCAGGACTTCCGGCGGACGTTGATTGACCATTATACCGACTGGGCCAGAAATGGTCTGTGACGTATTTTAAAATCTTTCTATAATATTTGACTCTCAAATATATCAAAACCACCTTTTCAAATTTTTATCGGAAAAAAATCTGAGCCAGTTTGATTGGCACCTCCGAAATTTGCTGTAATGGTGTCGGGCTGGATGACCCTATTCCTGGCGATCTTATCTCGAAAAAATGGTGGAGAATGTATGCTGAATTTTCCATATGTTTGAGCGGAAAGGCCAGGCTACCTGGTGTGGTGGGTCATTTGTGGCGGCGAATATTAGGGAATATAGTTTTCTCAAGATGTGCTAGGCCAATTTACTACATATTAAGTAAGGCGAATATTTAGTGGTTTGTGACCTACAGAGCACAGGCCCGCAAAACAAGAGATGGGGCAGGGTGTAGGTGAAGTGTCGAAATAAATTTATATAACCCCATGCTTTATATAAATAAACATTTATATAAAGCATGGGGTTATATATAGAAACCCCATATTTCGACACTTCACCCTAATACCACCCCCCCCCCCAAATCTCTTGTTTTGCGGGCCTGTGCTACACGCTTAAAACTAAAGTGTTGAAACTTACTCTTAAAGTGTTGAAATAACCCTTTAAGTGTGTCGACAGGGACTGCTCTTTAAGTGTTGTCCCTGTGGACACATTTAAAGGGTTATTTCAACACTTTACGAATAAGTTTCAACACTTTAGTTTTAAGCGTGTACAGAGGTAGAATACGCTGTTATCTTGGAATTGAATAGTTATACACTAACTTTTCTTACGTGAGTACATGGCGCCTCCCGTCGTAAATCAGACATTGCACTACAGGTAAAGCATCATGGATCGGCCGGAAAATGAACTTTTGGGGACATATTCGACAACACGGTTGAATTTACACGCAATGTGCCGTACAGCAAAGTAGTTAAGCCGACTAATCAACGGGTACTAAGCTGTAGCATACAACGTCAAAAACATCTTTTCCTCAAAGTTTGAGGCCTCCGCGAACCACCCAGATATATATCGCCAGGCTGTTCAATTTTATAGAACAAATAAACCTATAGTAACACATCAACGTGGGCAACTTCGTCAAGTTATACAGAATTTGAATACATCTAACACAAACACCGATGATAAGCCATCCTGCCTGAATTTAGTATGGGATGGTATGGGTCAAATATCTCATTTAAAAATATAAATGGAACAAGAGGGAAATCTTGTGTGGTGCCAATTTGACTTTTGTCATTCTTTCGTGCAATATCTGAAAGATCATAGCATATCGCCTTCACCATTTTACAGAGAAAACTCTTCACAAAGCCCACTTCTATTCCTGTATAATGTTAAGTTAATGGTCACGACGCTCGATGCATTGATAACTGCCGCGCGAGTGGATTATTGCCTATGTGTGTATTGAGGCTATTGTCTATATATATTATGTGCAATAGTTTTCGATCCTTTTTTGTCATTTATGTTACTCTTGTAAATACCCTTCACTGCATTTTGATGAAGGTCGATTATTACGATTTGCCAGCTCTTTATGTGTAATATTCAACTGTTGCTTCCAACTCGTTAAACCTCACCCGTGAGGCTGACAAATCGTGAAATCTCGCCTAGCATCATACACTATCTGTGTAATATCTAGCTCTCATTTTGACCGTGTTTGTTCATGCAAACAGCATGGAGATCCAGCAGGGTATGATAATATAAGCCCCAAGAATCAAGAATGAGTATATTCATATTTGTTCTAAGGGAATGTTCGATACTTACTTAGTTATTTTGTTACTTGATGCGGGTTCTGCTATTTGGTGTCCAGGGGACCGCCTTACAAAGTGTGCATAGCTCACGCATGACGTATTCTCCATGGTGACGTATGTTGAACATATATGTCACCATGGTGTTTACGTCGAACGTAAGCTTACGCACGCTTTCCAAAACCTGTCCCAGGCGATTCTTTTCACGACATTTATAAGCTCTTAACTGTTCAATATTTCAATTACTCGTTAGATTATATTAAATATAATATGTTGCTATATTATGATGATATAGATCCCGCAAAGTCTCGCTTCTTTTTTTACGAGGTACCCATGGTAACACCAATAACGGGACGTGTACGGACGTACCAGGATCCTTTCTGAAATATTGTGACTGATTCAGCATTATGATTTGTCATCATAGTGCTTAGTGACTGTTTACCAACATAATGATGCCTCATCGTGACATTGAGACTGTTTCGCTATCATGATGTGGCCTCACAGTTTTGTGATTGTTTCACCAAAATGAGGTGGCCTCATGGTGCTAGTGTGATTGTTTCACCAAATTAATTAATCAATTTTCTCGGTGCTATTGCCACTGTTTCGCCAACATGATAAGTTATCATGGTGTTATTTTGACTGTTTAACCAAATATGAGCTATGTGACATTTTCAAATATAAATTACGAATTATCACCTGTTTTCTAAATAGCAGGCTGGGCCCCACCTATTAATCAATCACGACACAGGCCATGCTTGTATGCTGAAAAATGTTAGTGTTAGTGCTCTTAGTGTTGATGCTGTTAGTGTGCGAAATCCATCACCAAATGTGATAGCCTTTGAGTGAAGACGATTGTGAGGATTTGTTGAGGCAGTTATAATGTTTTGTGGCGTGGAATAATTGACAGGTTCTGAGAAATTCATTCTCCCATTGTCAGGGTTCGTAACGTCCTAAACTCGAGAAAGATCGGAAATGCGCACTGTATATCTTGTAAAAGAATTAACAAGCTGAATTATTTACACAGGAACACCTGGTAAAACGTCTTGTTTAGCTGTGACATGATGCTCCCACTCTGCTCTTTTTACAAGCGGATGATGCTGATTAACGGCGAGCCAGGTGCATACAAGGCTGCCCGCCGTAATTTTAATGAGAATGAGTATATTCCAAATGAGTATATTACAAATTACATATTTATTCTATAATAATAATAATAATTAAAGCTTTATTTAAAAGAGGATTACATTTCACCAAGGATGGTGATTTACAAATGGTCCTCTGATGAAGGAATGAAATATGTACAGGTGAATGAAATGATGATTGATCATGCATAAAAACAAATATATATTAGATTTGGGTTAAATACAATGGACTTAAATACAGAATAATCAACTGTTTAAGTAAAAAGGTTGTATATATATATATTTAAATTCTGTATATAGTTTCGTTTAAATGATGCCTTTGTCTTAAAATTGCTAATGGACGAGTGCAGCGCACTCCATAATATGGCAGCAGAATATTTAAAGGATTGCTTCCCCTTTTCTGATTTAATTCTCTGAATATAAATATCTTGTCGATCACTGCTTCGAGTTGTTCTTGTTTGAATTTCATGTTTCGGTTGGATATGACGAGCCATTTACCTCGGGACGTTGCCATTACGAATGTCCGACATGTAACAACATTTTGCCATGTTAACCTGCTCATCAAACGGAAGCCAGTTTAGTTTACGAAACATCTCAACAGTACTTAATTCCCTAGGCTTCTTAACATCAAGGATAGATCGACCAAACTGTTTCATTAGCTTATGAAGTCTTAACTGCAGCTGCTTATATTACTGCAGTTTCCCAATATAATTATACAATAATCTAAGGTAGGCTGTACTAGACCATTAAAATAGGCCACTCTGGCATGAAAAGGTAAAAAAATATTTGAATTATTCAGCAAGAAAAGCTTGCTCTTCAGTTTTTTACATAGTTTAGCAGGCAATCAATATGGATACCTAGTAATTTGTGTGCCTGCACTTGGGCTATACGCATATTTTCTACATGTTGAACGAATAGGGTTTTATTTTCTTTGTGCTTCGGCCGACTGGCAATAAGCATGCATTAAGTTTTATGATAGTTTAACAGCATTTTGTTTTCTTTTACCAAAGCCGATACCGGAACTAATGCGGCATTTAATCTTTCACATACCACATTTACAGAATGATCAGCAGTGTACTGTGTAGAGTCATCCGCATGTATTTCAAATTCTGTATCTTTAATCTCAAGAATGAGATCGTTCATGTGAACAATAAAGAGCAAGGGGCCTAAAATGGATCCCTGAGGGACTCCTTTTTCAAGTGTTCTTACAGAAGATAAAAATCCTGCATTCTGGTTTGCAAATAAGATTTAAACCAAATCAAGTTCTTGCAAATGCCATAGATTTCAAGCTTTTTTAGCAGGATTTGATGATCAACAAGATCATATGCACTTTTCAGGTCAGTGATGATGGCCCACATAGCTTGCCTTTATCAATGTTATCTAAACAGGAATCGGTCAATTTGACAAAGAACTGACTGCGTAGAATGATATTTTCTAAAACCTGACTGGTTATCGAGCAAAAGTCGATTTTGTGTCAAATAATCATATAAATGATCATACACATGTCGCTCAATTATTTTAGACAGGATGGGTAATATTGATATTGGTCTATAATTATCTGGGTCTGATGTAGAACCTGGCTTAAAGAGCGGAAGTACTCTAGCCTTTTTCCAATCACTAGGAATTACATTTATACCCGCCTTGAGCATTTTCACGCTGATTCCATCCAGTCCTGTAGATTTAGAATTCGGAATGTTAAGTAACTGTTTTCTAATGAAAGATTCTTCAATATCAGGTATGCTAAACTGGCAATTTTTATTCTTTCGTGAGTTCACAAATTCACTAAGTTTCCGAAAGTCGGGATTTTCGAGGTTTTCATCCGGTAGAAACTTACGATGGACAGAAGTGAAGTGACAGTAAAATTTCTTTGCCATTTCTAACGGATCAATTATTTTGTTATCCTTGGTGACAATAATAGACGGACTGACACTTCGTTTCGTCCTATCGATGTTTCGAATGCGTTGCCATAAAATTTTAGACGAACAGTTTTCATTTTTCAACTGGTTCATATAATATTCACGCTTCTCTGTCCTTATTGCGTGATTCACATTGTTTTTTGCCTGGTTATAAAGCTTAGTGGACCCCTAGTCCCTTCTTTTACTTTTCTCTGATGTTCATCACGGTTTTGCATTAAACTATATAATTCATCTGAAAACCATGCTGGTTGTTTCAGTCTTTTAACTCGTCGCTCTACATACGAAGCATGTCTGTCCACAACTACAGTGAACATATATTGCCAAATGTTCAACCTTTCATTTGGCTCATCAAACATATCAAGAATGTTCCATGGAACCTCACTCAAATCTTTTGCACAATTGTCAGCACTGAAAGATTTCATATTTCTATACTTAACTGATTTATGGGTGATTAATTTAGCAAACGAACCACTGTGTGTGCGCACCACGGACACAGGGTATTGATCTATATGGTTCAATAGAGCTTTTGATTTCGGTCTTGTGATTTCCTTGACCAACTGGTGGAAGTTCATATCGTTTAACGCCTGTAGTACTTTATGATCTGCTTCACGCACAGGGTCAATATTTATATCACATAAAACATACATTAACTTTCCGTCAGCTGACGCATCTTCCACATTACTTAGGAATATAGAATCATCTTCCACTTTAGCACTCGGAGGACGATAAATATATCCCACTAAAACTGGCGCTGATTTGGTTGGTAAAAGCTCTAGCCATATAGTTTCTATCATTCCATGTTTCGGTTCAAGGTCTAATCTTCTCCTAAAAGGAAGAGACTCGTTTAAGTATATTAAACTACCACCCCCTTGTTTACCTTCGCGATCCTTTCGTACAAGCGGGCGATGGTATCCAGAGATTTCCAAATCATCAGTTATCCAGTTTTCATTCAGAAACGTTTCTGAGAGTCCGATTATATCCAGTGGTCGAGGGACAGTTGACATCAGAATTTTAATCTGATCAACTTTATTTGTCAGATGTTCAACATTCCAACTTGCAATCTTAATTCCTTTGGAACTTTGGTAGAAAAATTGATATTGATCACCTCTCACTTGAGGTCGTTCCGCATTTGGTTGATCATCAATTAATTAACTGGACTCTGATTGAAAAATATCGATTTCCGGAAAACTCTGTAAAACACATGTATAACAGGTGAAATCACAAGCTCTACTTGATTGATAAAGCGTACACATGTTTACTGAAATCCCGGCACATGTGGAGTGGACATCTTGTTTACAAACTGAACAAGTATTTCTCTCCACGAACTATTCTGGAATCACAGGACAAACATATATTGATGTTTATATTTCTCGAGTATGCATGCATAGCTTGATTTGTTAGACTTGCTATCACCCTTGGTAGAATAGGCTGTAAATTGGCCACAGTATCATACATACATGTTCTTTGTACTGTCAGTCGTAAGTCCGATGAATTGGATAAGGCTATTGTTGAGCTCGGTACGCCGAGCGGTCCGGCGAGGATCAAACCCGTTTGTTCATCCCAATTTACCTGTGTCTGCACGGCGATGAGTACATGTATAATCAACACAGGTAAAATCATGCTGGTGAAAACTGGATACCACTTGATATGTTGGCCTTCCTTTTTCGTCTTTGTCTTATCGATAAATTAAAGGCTCCAATTCGTTTTCAATTCAAATCTGTTTCTACACCCATATTGTCTGATCATTTAGTAATCTGTAGTGGTTGTCTACCTCTAAATTCAGTGTCAGTTCACGCCGTCGTTGTAGCGTACTGTGCCTGGTCACTCGAACAGCTCGGAGATGTAAATCACGAGGCATCAAAACGGCTCCAGCACCGGTCAAACGGGAATGTTCGATACTTACTTAGTTATTTTGTTATTTGATGCGGGTTTCTGCTATTTGGTGTTCAGGGGACCGCATTACAAAGTATGCATACATGTCGCTCACGCATGATGTATTCTCCATGATGCGGGCCCATGGTGCTATCTTGACAGTTTCACCAACATGATATGGCCCCATGGTTCTATCGTGGCAGTTTCACTAACATAATGTATTCTCAATCTGCTATTTTGAATATTTGACTAACACGGTGCGGTTTAATTGTGAAATTGTGACAGTTTCACCAACATAATGTGACCTCATATTATGGATTAAGAATACTGATCAGCGATACGGATTTGATATTTTGGAACATCATGATGTCTTGCCGGCATCATTGAAAACTGTTGACCGCTTCTCTCTTGCAGGAAACAAGCCTATGTTTATATATACTTTTGTCTTTTTGAATTTGGTGCTAATACTGTTATATGGAAATGGAATAGGTCTTTGGATTATGGACGCGGATATTCTCTAATGGACGACGGCTGGATTATGAATGACGGACTAGACGCTTGTAATGTGAATGTTTCACCAACATGATTTGGCCTCATAGTGCTATTTTATTTTTCTTTACAGTTGCGGGAGGAGATTACCATTGGTAACATTCGTGTTCATTGCCGGAGTAGGCTGCATTTTGTCTGCAGTTATTCAAGGTATGCATTTTCATCTCTGTCATGGCAAAGTATACAATAATGCGTCTGTATCAGTTCACCGACTGTATTCTGAAAGTTTTAACCTTGAGACTGGTCAATTTGGTCCGTGCACAAATTGCAGAATTCAACATGCATACCAATTTCCCAATATCAATTTCCCCCAAATTCAATTTTTTTTTAACTTCCAGTCAACAACGTAAAGACAATCTTTGCCTTGGTGGGAAGATTGGGAATTGCTGCCGCTTTCGCTATCACACTTCTGTACAGCGCAGAGCTATATCCAACACCAGTGAGGTAGGTGTTTGTCTATTCAGTGTACAATTGTATATTCTCAATCGTGGAATAAATAGCAAAGTAAAGCCTATAATCTAACCAGCGCTATTAAAAATGGAGTTTACTAAGTTGTTTTGGTATTGTCACTAGACTGTATTTATTACATTTCTTGCTTCATACTGGCTGCATTTTCGATGCAACTTTTTTCTATTAATAATTCAATATAATAAACATTTATCACAGTATCCTTAAGGGAGTAGATCAGATTGACGATGGAGTCACAACATGGGGATTTTTTTTAAATCTTTCTAAACAGACCGAATATCCTATTATTAGTGACACCTTAAAATAGGGTAAAAGTAAAGAAAAGGTTGCTATCTAGCAAAACAGAACCATTTATTCTTATCACCAGTCACTCCGAAGCGAAACAGTTTTGATCTTTATTTGGGCCTGTCAGATTCATCGGTTGGACGGCACAGAATATTAGGTGGGCAATAGATGATGCTTGTGGTACCCCGAAACTTGTTCAGTAATCACTGCTAGCCAAAAGGCAAGTTTGTAAATGCCTTGTAGATGAACATCAAGAATAATTCCCATCTCCATCCCATTTCCCACCCAACCCACTCTAGGACATATGGCGGAAAAGACTGATTTTTTTATCCGTTATACAGCTGCTATTTGAACAAAAAGGTATGGTGACCCCCATTTTTATTTCATATTTCACCTGTAGTGTATAAATTCCACATTGTATGGTAATTCAAAGAAACTTTGACTTTGAAAAGTTGTGGAGATTTCCACGCATCACGCAATATTATGTAAATACCCATGGGGACCCTCACTTTTTCCTAGGAAGTAGGCTCTCATTTGCAAATTGTCCGATATTAATGAGCGAGTCAGTCAGTGATTCCATCCAAATCATTTCTCCGGCAAAATAAGGAGAACCGTTGACATTAGAACCTTGATTTTTGGCATGAACGTGCATTAGGGGACTGTCACCAGCAAATTCTGAGCTGACCTACATTTGATGAAAATTTGACCTACTTAGGTGACCTGTAACCTCGAAAATGGCAAAAACATGGCCTAATAAGACCATGGAAATGCGCTTAATTAGGTCAATGTCACTGTGAGCTGACCTAATTGGGTCAAGGCCAATGTCACCTACTTTCCGACCCAATTTCTGAACGAATTAGGTGACCTAGAAACCACGAAATTGGCAGGTACACACTTAAATCATATCAAACCCTACTTCGTAGACTCTGTGACGTTAGTCACACTTCCAGGTTTCTATAGAACGTTTAATTATTCACCGATGAACCGTCACTAAACTTTTAAGTAAAATCTCACTTTGAAAGTTGAGCGTGATCTACTACCTTGAATATAAGTTTTTGTGGGTTTGTCACAATTCTACTCTCGGGTATGAACTAATGTTATATTTAGCCATATAGCGGCGATTTGACCAAGGCTCAATTTTTTACATCTCCTTGAGTATCATGTTTCCTGCATATCAAAAGCATTGTCTAGACCCGCTATTTGACATCCAACAAGTTTTTGATTTGTATTGTGCTTTAAAGGTTGCTTACAATTAGTTGTATATTTCCATATTGATAGGAGTGTTGGACTGGGGTCGTGTATGTTCTGGACACGTGTCGGTGGTCTGTTGGCACCACAGATAAATCTCCTGGTAAGTGAAATTGATATTCAGTTTTCAAGACTCCCATATGCACATCCAAAATAAACGTTCTCGTCACATTACGGCGCTCTATGTACCCACCCCTCACATGTTCTCGCTAACTCCGTATCTTACCTTTCAGAAGGCAAAGAATGTTTACATACGAAAAGCTATCCTGTTGGGACAGCAATGAAGCCGATTTCTGTTTTCGATCCAAATCTTGCCAAATTGTATTTTACTTGCAGTACACATACTGAAGTACCAGTCTCGTTATATAGAAAATGGATCAATAATTGATATTGATCGACATGTGCTTCTTGGTCTATTTTGTCATTTTTGAGACATTATTACATGAATTCCTTTATCTGGTACAAAAAAATAAGACATCTCAAACCAAAATTATGTTTTCAAACAGGAAATTTGAACCACGGATGGTTTGGGTTTGAGGTGTCATATTTTTGGTACAATTGAAAAGTTTAACTGCCTCAATAATACTCAGCAAAATAGGTCAAACAATTTTTATACAACTGAAGATTACGATGTTTTCGAGGCTGATACTTATGTGTTCTGCAAGAAAAATATCATTTGGCAAGTTTGGATCGAAACAATAAATCGGCTCCGTTACCGTCACACACAAGCGAGCTTTTTTGTATGTAAACACCACATATCTTTTAAGTCGATTGTTATTCAAATTATAACCCTCAACACTTTAACGCAATGTACCACCAACCGTCAATCCTTTTTTATTTTATACCTAAAACATGTGAAACAGATTTGTGATTGCTGACTCGCCGTTACGTTAGTCAAAGTTTTTCCCCGTCCATATCTATTTCTGTCTCATTTTTCTTTTCTCAGGGTGCCATCACATATCCACCTCTCCCATTTATCGTATTTGGGGTCATGTCCATCGTTGCTGCTTTCCTAGCTTTGTTGCTTCCCGAGACGTTGAATAAGAAACTTCCCGATACGATAGCAGAGGCCGAGGCGATGGGCTGGGGATGTTGTGGACGTGACAATAATATCACACTCGATGGGATGGAAGTCGACAAGAGACAGGACACTAAACTTTAAAACTATCTGATGGATTTCATTATCCCACAATAATGTAAAATTCCTATCAGATATAGTCACCGGATAATTATTGCATGCTGGATATCGACTCCAACAATATGATCTGTCAATATAGTTTCATCCATAAATCTAACCAATGAATAGCTACGGCCGACCGAACTACTTTTTTAAAGAGAGTTAGTCTGCATCGGATGAACTAAAACCTGGCGGTCTCGAATATCAAAAATACGCTGAACGGTACCGTATTTGGATGTGTATCTTTGTTGTAACCTGAGAGCGTCAAATCACAAAGGTTAATGTCCCAATAATAATTGGAATAATATGAGTCAATATCTGATGCAGGCGCGGCGAAAGGGGGCGGGGTGGGGTGGGGGCATGGGGGTCCGGCTTCTCCAATATGTAAAGAGGCGGGTGGGGGGAGGAACAATTTGCCCCCCCCCCCCCCTCCCAATACTTGTGACTGCCGTGCCTTGCAATGGGTAGAAAATTAATAGAGAAGTGTATGAAATCTCAGAATTTATCGTGGCTAGTTTCAAATTGCAGTTTCGTGCAAAGTGCCAACTTCTTCTCAGTGTTTGTTCTATCTGATTTAGTGTTAACTCCAGCACCTGGATTATCAGTTTCATATGACCGTCTCTCTTTTTCCATAAAAAATGTTAATTAGCGCCGGAAATTGCCGCGTTTGGCACCTACAACTTCAAACAATTGAGCTTGTCATTGATGCAACAACTTGTGCATCGATGAAGTGACTTTTACTTGCAGAGGTGTTAGAAGTTGACTTTGGTATTCAGATGAAACCATCTTCTTTCAAGTCAATTTTTGAGTAAGGCTATTTATTATTATTTTGCCTCTTTGAAAAAGTTAGAAAGGCGAAATTGTGAAAATTTTCACCCAAAAATCTTCTCTGAAAATGTGCTAAATTGTGTAAAATGAAGGATAGATTTAAAAATTTCCACGGGGGAGTACCCCCGGACCCCTCCCGGTCCCACCCCACATTTTGCCCTCACCCCAATGTTGAATTGCTTCCACCGCGCCTGTGATATACATGTTGTGGGCTGTTCTCTTCTACGTGTCACGGGAGACTGTTCGAGAAAGGGAAAATACAACACACACCCGGTCATGGAGACTGCAAAAGATTTATTCCGTGTCGAGCACCTGTAAAATACATTCGTGAGGACTGCATTGGTTCGGTCCCAGCTACTACGTGAAACACCTTGTAGGTGAATCAGTAGCCAATGACATCGCTAAATCCAATAATGCATTTACAGTTAGGCCAAGTTAGTCCATATTCTAGTATTTATATTCCATATTGTAGTATTTATAGAGTTACAGCAATGTCCATAAAATTATTACATAAAGCAGGTATAGAAGCCGTGTATTATGAAAGTACAAGGACGTTTAGCATTTACAATATAGCTTACATGTATGCGCAACATGCTGTACGTTAACATGCCGGTAAAATACAATCGTGAAGACTGCATTGGTGCGATCCCAGCTACAACGTGAAACACCGTGAAGTTGAATATCGAAGCCTGTCTGTCTGTTTTTAATTTAGATGGCGCTTTCAATTTGATAAAATTATGCGCGCCAGATCGTTGCATTGAGTTTGATGTACAACATAAATATTGATTTAAAATATCCTACTATACGGATTTTTAATGATTAAAAAACATGTAGAAAAAACAAACTCCAAAGGCGTTATTTAATGGCATGGCGAGGTTAGAGACATAACAGGAAGGGTATATATATATACGGACCAACAAACTTAACTTAATAATAATAAAATCCCAACGACCCTTTCTATAAAAAATATAAAACTGAGTTAAAAAGGCCAATATAGTACATGCTTATTTTGTTTAACCTAAAATAAACTCATCATATAAATTTAGATATGAGTAGGTGGTGAGTAAAAACGAGATTTGATATAATATCTATACTCATCCTGGTGAACACCCTGAATGAGGACCTCACTGGTATCCTCAGACACCAATGTCCAACCAGAACAAGCAAAGACATCATTTAAAACAAAACTCTTTAACAGAGCAGAAATATTATTATAATTTCTTAACCACAAATAAGAAAATATGGTAAATTATTCTAGAATTTTATTATTCACAACTTGTAATATGCATGTACTATTAATTAACCAATATAATTATAAATAATTCCACTGAGTGGAAGGGGAGATAACAAATGTAATGTTAACTCCCCCAGACTAGATAGTGAAATGTATAACAGAATGATAAATCAATATAAATTAAAATCTGCGTGTGCGCAGCATAAACCTATAAATAGCCAAAAATACTTTATCACTGTTCTTTTGAGGCTTTAAGATTGATTCCATGGTATGGTTAAATACACCAGCACAAATAAGTTCATTAAAAAAATTAAGTCTCTGATTATGAAATCGTGTACATGAAAGTAAATAATGGCTGATGCTTTCTTCTACATCGCACGCATCACAGACTCCAGTGGGATGTAATTTACATCTATAAAGGTAAGAATTCAAGGGAATATGCCCGACAAGAAGTCTAAAAACAAGTACTTCAGCCTGGCGATTAGGTAATTTCAAAGAGGCGCCTGTAATTGAAGGCTGGAATCGGTAGTAAAAACGCCCCTTCTCTGAATTATCCCAGCACTGCTGCCATTTAGAATTAAAATGAGGATATAAACAAGCCATGGCTTCATTAATTGTTAATCCCATATGTATATTAATATCTGGAAGTGCTGATGCGTGCTTAGCAAGAGAGTCCGCAAGCTCATTCCCATATATACCAGAATGGCCAGGGACCCAGTCGAAATAAATTATTATATTTTCATAATTCATTGTGGAAACTAAATATAATATTTCATATAAAATACTTGAAGACCGGCTCCAAGAGAAATTGAGCATTGCTTGTAAAGAGCTAAGAGAGTCTGTAAAAATTACAGCTCTAGATATTCTAGCATCTCTAAGAAAATTGAGTGACATTAAAATAGCTGTCAGCTCTGCTGTATTTACGCTCACATGATCATCAATTCTAAAAGATTTAGAATATTTTAATTCTGGTATAAAAAATGCAGCACCCACCCTGCCAGTATCTGGATACTTGGAGGCATCTGTAAATACTTGCATATATTCACTAGAGTTAGATTCAATATATTCTTTTGTATATCCGAAGCAGGTCAGGGATGTCCCTTTATACCCAAGTTGTTGCGTAACTAGCTACGAGCTAACACTTCCATGCAATTAACGTGAATAAACGGCATATACAGGCGTGTGGGTCACGCGTAAAGAGATCGTGTAAGCCGGAGTTTTGTGCTGCAAGCATTCATTATCAGTGAATGTTAGGCGCTTCTCACATTAACTTAATTTAAGCCTGGCGCACACGAGAGCTATCAGCTGAGCTAACGGCCTCAATTGCCAGTCAGCTGAGGGGCTAGCTCTCGTGTGGTTTCAGCGCACATGGTGAGCAAAGGATCACCGGTTCCCACAGAACACCTTCTTCGAGAACTTTTTGAGCAGCCGTAAAAATCAGGTGGATTCGAGATACGTTTCTATTGGCTGATCAAATAAAACTCTAGCTCCGGTGTAGCCTTGTTCTACACTACGTTGTTCTCATGTAGTATAGAACAAGGCTATACCAGAGCTACACGTAGTATAGAAAATGCCTACACCGGAGCTAATAACACTGCTGAGCTGTTGACTTGCGTTCGCCGCACACACTGAGGATTTGGCCTCGCGAGGCGAAATTATCAAACAAGTTTGATATTTTTCACCCGGCCTCGAGTCCAAAAACTCGCCAAAAACTGCCCGCATACGAAAGCTAGCCCTTGAGCTGACAGGCAATTTAGGCCATTAGCTCAGCTGATAGCTCTCGTGTGCGCCGGGCATTAGACAGGTTCCCAGATGTAATCAGACTGAGTGATTTGGACGTGCAATTTCATCTCTGTTATTTTGAGTATTTCTGGGGTTTAAAGCTGGTATTATTCCACATTTATTGTGTAGTATTTTTCGTGAACGTTTTTGGCATTTGTGCATAGTGAAATTTTGAGTTGATTCGTCAGATTTTCGCTGATCGCGGCGATTTTTCTGTTTGTCTTGGTCAGCTCATCTGGGTTGACCTAGATCACCATTTTCCTTCTGTAGGTAGATGGCGCTCTACTGAATATAACACGGTAATACGGGGCTTTTGGGTCTTTGAAGGCACTGTGTTGAGATATAGCGCACGCGTGCTATTTGTAAGCTGTTGACAACTGTTATTATTTTCTTGTTTGTTTGTTCGAATTAATCTTCTCTGGAGCTCCCTGGGTGGGAGTTTATAATTGTTTTTATTGCTATGGCAAACAAACCGTTCGCGAGATCACCATTTTCGTTGTGTAGGTAGATGGCGCTGTATTTAATATAACACGGTCATACGGGTCTTTTGGGTCTTTGAAGGCACTGTCTTAATATATAGCGCGGGATATTTGTGAACTGTTGACAACTGTTATTATTTTCTTGTTTGTTTGTTCGAATTAATCTTTTCTGGAGCTCCCTGGGTGGGAGTTCTGTTGTGAGGCTTCCTATGTGGGAGTCAATAATTATATTTTAGTGCTATGGCAAACAATCTGTTGGAGAGGCCACTGAGCCTCTTAGGAATGTTGTTTGACCACCGACTAACATTCAAATCGCATATAAATTGCTTGAAAGCTAAATGCACGAAGGCTCTTGATTTGTTGAAGGCAGTTGCCAACTATAAGTGTGGAGGAGATCAGCAAACACTTCTTCATTTATATCGATCACTTGTTCGTTCCAAACTTGATTATGGCTCTGTTGTTTATAACGGTGCAAGAAAGTCAAACTTGGCAAAGCTAGATCCTATTCTCCATCAAGGACTAAGACTTTGCCTTGGAGCGTTCAGAACATCCCCCAAAGAAAGCTTATGTGTCGAAGCAGATGAATTTCCTTTAGAACTTCGAAGAATTAAACCATCACTGCAATATATCACAAAATTGCGATCAAATCACTCGAATCCTGCATATAACTGTGCTATCAAGCCCCAGTTAGTGGATCTCTATTTGAAAAAACGCCTCCATTATTCCACCTCTTGGAATTCGTATGAAACCACACATTGTAGCAGCCGGTATTAAGCTTTGTCAAATTTTACCTAACAAGCTCTTGCCAGTTCCATTATGGCAGTTAGCTCAACCAGAAGTAGATATTTCTCTAACGAAATATAAAAAGGCAGACACGAGCCAGCTATTGTATACACAAGAATTTGGTCTACTGAGAGAGAAATACAGATCGCCTCAGGCTATTTATACAGATGGTTCTAAAGATGGTGAGAAAGTAGCATGTGATACTATCTTTAGTTCCAAAACTAAAACCTGTCGAATACCCGGTAACAGTTCGATATTCGCTGCAGAAGCAAAATATATATTGTTAGCTTTAGAAGGTATTGCGTCCACTAAAAAGAAAAAAATATGTCATATTATCCGATTCATTGTCATGCCTCCAAGCGATTAATAGTGGAACTTCAACTCATCCCACTATCTTGAGTATTCTTCAACTACATGACTGTGGATTCGGTCAACATATTGATATTGTGTTTTGTTGGTTGCCTAGTCTCGTTGATATCAAAGGTAATACTGAGGCTGAAAGGATGGCCAAGGCAGCCCTAAATGATGAGGTTGATCCTGTTGGAATCCCATATAGCGATTTCAGACCCTCTATCTGTAATTATGTGAGACGGCTGTTTCAATCTGTATGGGATGCTGTGAATAATAACAAACGTCATGAGTTCAAAAAAACTGTAGGCTATAATCATCTGAACAGCCATAAACGTTTCGATCAAACCATGATCAGGCGATGTAGAAACGGCTATACACGATTAACTTAAGAACATTTACTAAAAAAAAGAACCAGTCTCAAGGTGTATTCCATGCCATGAAGATCTCACGGTGAAACATATTCTTATCGAATGCATAGATTTTAAGATTGTAAGAGATGCTTTTTTATCGAGCGGCTACTTTGGAAGATCTTTTTAATCGAGTGAGGAAGGATTGCATCTTGGATTATTTGAGAGAAATCGGTTTGTTACATAAGTTTCAATGTGTGTATGTTTTAATGCGTTGGATTACTAAGTCAGTGACTTGAGTACTTAAATTTTGTTTGATCGTCGCCATATAGCTGAAATATTGCTGAACTCGACATTAAACCTTAATAATTCGCTCTCTCTCTCTCTGGAGGATGAAAAACAAGGTGAAGAGGAAGCTGATCACTCCATTCTCAACGCAGATACACCTATGAACTCCACTTCAGACAAAAACGCGGTCGCTGAGCACATGGATCAATCTTGTGATAATGAGCGACCCGACAAGATTTCCTTTAAGCAGAGGTCAAAACAGAATTGTGAGCTGAGAAGCGAACAAGCGATTTATGACAATAAAGACATATGCAGCAGTTGCGAGAAGATCAGAAGAAAGAACAGAAAAGCCAGAGAATACCTTAAATTAAACGTCCATAATGGCTAAGTTGAGACTCTATTTCTTAGTGTGTGTACTCTTGTTTTATTTCTTCAGATAGACTAAAAAATCTCCAACCCTCCTCCAATGGAACTGCAGAGGAGTTTGACCAAATTTAAATGAGCTTCAGTTGTTAACTCAGGATTATGAACCCCTTATAATAGCTCTTTGTTTGAATAAAACTTTTCTCAAAGAAGCCGATAAAAATAAGTTTGAATTACGGCAATATACACCCTATCATTCCTGTGCTTTGCAAGAGCATGGAAAGGCTACAGGCGGCTCTTCAATACTTGTTAAAATTGGTGTTTTACATAGTCGTATTGATTTAAAGACGGATTTACAAGCTGTAGCAGTTCGTCGTACTTTGAAAATAGCGTATTCGTATTATGAACGGTGTAAAGCAACCGCCTGCTTCGTCGGCAGCGAAAAAAAAAGAAGAAAAAAACTTTAACATGGTGTTGTTGTTTTTGTCCGTGTTGTCGTCGTTGTAAACTTACTCACGTCGGCGTTTTATCGCAGTCGGCATTTCTTGTATTAAAGTTGATCTGTGGACTTCAATTGCCTTTGCTGACTGAGTTGTACTTTTTATTATGTCTGATTTCGCGGACTGAAAGTGAAACTGTCACGTCAACAGATCATGACCTACTGAGGGTCAAGGTCGTACACCGCGTGTGAATGAACCTGGAAGTATTTATGCCGCATGGACTTAAAACAGTGAACTGACAGCAGGAAATATACTATGTCCAAACGAAGTCTGACATTGGAGGCTCTTGGTTTTGGGGCAAAACGATCAAAAGGTAATAATAATTTTATTGTAGCTTATCTGCAAGTATTGACAAAAGAATGCCTGGAATGAAACATGTGCTAGGCTTGTCAGTTGTGTATTCACCATGCTATGGAATATTCTATTGTGTCCACTCCCCTCCAGAGAAGGTTGTGGGTTACGTTCATTCTAAGTTCAGATTCCTATTAATTCCTGCTAATTTTTAATGTGGCTGTCCAAAGAGTTTCTAAAAATCAGACCTGGCCAGTGTAAATGTGTTGGATTGTGCAAAGATTGGGCTATCCTCATCCTAAAATACTGATTCTGAACAAATGCTCTGTATCATATCTCTGTCTGGTAATTTCGTGGTTAAAATTAATTATGTAAAATAGAAATAAAAAATAGTTCTTTGTTCTTTTAAATTTCATTAAAACAGCAAAATGAACAAGAATTTAGTGTTCATAAAAAGACAATGTAAAAATGTTATGTTGTAAAAATAAATGTTTTTATCGAAATTTTTATTCAGAAACTGAAAGTACTGAAAGTACAATCAGCGATGAACAATGCAGTTTGCATTTGACAACACAGCTAAAATATTTAACGTGTGTGCAAGAAGTTAAGCCTTGACCTGTGTAGGCAGGGATTCTGTGTTTGGGGTTCTCAGAACGTCTCCCCATTGAACACACATTTAATATGATTAAAACAATTTAAAATATTAATTAAAATAGCTCTGATTTTGAATCTTTGTTTTTGGGATACACATGTTCTAGTCAATAGTATGTTGTTCATACATATTAAACTGTAGAGTAGTCAAACTAGATCATAGTGAACAGAAAGTGTGATTTTTTCATGAGGAATTTAGATGAAAGCACTGACCAAAGATCAGTTGTTGTGAAGGAGGGCCAAAATAGGCTGAGAATGCATCACAGAGCTGCTAGACTCCCAGAGCTTCTGGGGGCCTAGGCGACCCCCACACCCCTCGCCTTCTAAGCTTCGCCTCGCTTCGCTCGGCATTAATAGCCTCCTATTTTTTGAAAACAGCCTTCTACTTTCAAAGATAATGAAACCCCTGATAATTATACCAGTACCAAAGCCTGGCCGTGACAATACAGACCCTGGTAATTCACTGAATAGCTGTGTTTATAAAACAATGGAACGTATGATAAATGATCGCCTTGTTTGGTACCTGGAAACTGAAAAGAACTTACTGATATTCAAGCTGGTTTCCGTGAAAATAGAAGTACCATTGATCATTTAGTCAGATTAGATTCGTTTGTCAAGAATGCTTTCGTCAAGAATGAACATGTGGTTTCTATCATTTTGATTCAGAAAAGGCATATGATACTACTTGGAAGTACGGGATTCTAAAAGATCTTCATAATATGGGATTAAAGGGCCGTTTACCCGTTTTTATATCCAACGTTTTGAATGATAGACAATTCCAAGTTCGGTTGGGCACAACCATGTCTGATCTTTTCGATCAGGATCAGGGTGTCCCACAGGGCAGTATTTTGTATACTACTCTGTTTAGTATCAAGATCAACGGCTTAGCTGCAGTTTTGAATAAATCAATTGATGGTTCACTCTTTGTAGACGATTTCAAGATATCGTGTAGTTTGAAAAGTATACACAATATTGAGAGAACATTGCAACTAAATAGAATTCAGAAATAGTGTCTAGAAAATGGCTTCAAACTCTCCAGATCTAAAACAAATTGTATACACGTTTGCAGAAAATATTTCCAGCACAAAGATCCAGTGCTTACATTAGATGGAACTGAGATCGAAGTAGTAAAAGAGGTCAAATTATTAGGCATATTGTTTGACCACCGACTAACGTTCAAATCGCATATAAATTGCTTGAGAGCCAAGGGCACAAAAGCGCTTAATTTGTTGAAGGTAGTTGCCAGCTATAAGTGGGGAGATCAGCAAATGCTTGTCCATTTATATCGATCACTTGTTCGTTCTAAACTTGATTATGATTCTATTGTTTACAACGGTGCAAGCAAGTCAAACTTGGCAAAGCTAGATCCTATTCTTCACCAAGGACTAAGACTTCGCCTCGGAGTGTTCAGAACATCCCCTAAGGAAAGCTTATATGTCGAAGCAGATGAAATTCCTTTAGAACTTCGAAGAATTAAACTATCACTGCAATATATCACAAAATTGCGTTCAAATCACTCAAATCCTGCATATAACTGTGTTTTCAAATCTCAGAACGTTGATTTCTATTTAAAGAGATCCTCAATTATTCCATCTCTTGGAATTCTTATGAAACCACACATTGTAGCAGCTGATATTAAGCTTAATCAAATTTTACCCAACAAGCTCTTGCCAACTCCACCATGGCAGTTAATGAAACCATAAGTAGATACTACATTGACGAAATATATATACAAGAATTTGGTCTGCTAAGAGAGAAATACAGATCTCATCAGGCTATTGATACAGATGGTTCTAAAGATGGTGAAAGAGTAGCATGTGCTACTATCTTTAGTTCCAAAACTAAAACCTATCGACAACCAGGTAAAAGTTCGATATTGACTGCAGAAAGTAAATGCTCTAGTGTGGTCTTTAGAAGTTATTGGGTCCACTAAAAGGAAGAAATATGTCATATTCTCAGATTCACTGTCATCCATTCAAGCGATTGAAAGTGGAAATTCAACTCATCCCACCATTTTGAATATTCTACAATTATATGACTGTAAATTTGACAAACAGATTGATATTGTGTCTTGTTGGGTACCTAGTCACGTTGACATCAAAGGTAATACTGAAGCTGATAAAATGGCTAGATGATGAGGCTGATCCTGTTAGAATCCCATACAGTGATTTCAGACCATCTATCTGTGCTTATGTGAGAAAGTTGTTTCAATCTTTGTGGGATGGTATGGGTAATAATAAACTTCATGAGTTCAAAAAAAAAATGTAGGCTATTCTCATCTGAACAGCCAGAAACGTTTCGATCAGGCCATGATTAGACGATGTAGAATCGGCCATACCTAAGCGTACCTGTGATACAACACATATCACGAATCGTTAGATTCTTGGTATGTGATTTACATCTGATTACATCTGACGACGATACAGCTCACCAATATCCAATGTGCTAGTTGTCACAGCGAAACAGCTCACCAATTACCAGTATACGAGTTGTCAGAACATTTCCATCATAGCTCTCTAGATTTGTATCTAATACCGCTTATGCCGGTGCTAGGGCCCGTGTGGTCATATCATCAAAGTTGCCACATGAACAGGTACAATCAAAGCGTACCTGAGATACAACACATATCACGAATCGTTAGATTCTTGGTATGTGCTTTAGAATAGGTTAACCAGAAGACTATTCTGTGAAGTCATGTGACGCAGTCAGTATGTCGGCACCTCCTCCCACTTCCCTTATATGTGTTGTAATTTTTTCCTGTATATGGCGAGATTCTGCTGGTGGACGTTTCGTCCCCGAGGCCCGCCCCCTGTACAGACCTTTTGGTCTTTGATATATGTTGACATTTGTGGGAAGTTGATGCTGGGTCGACATCGGGCCTTACAGACTAGTCTTTTGTGTTAATTGCCGTCATTTACATCTGACGACGATACAGCTCACCAATCTCCAATGTACGAGTTGTCACAGCGAAACAGCTCACCTATTACCAGTATACGAGTTGTCAGAGCATTTCCATCATAGCTCTCTAGATTTGTATCTAATACCGCTTATGCCGGTGCTAGGGGCCGTGTGGTCATATCATCAACGTTGCCACATGAACAGGTACAGTCAAAGCGTACCTGAGATACAACACATATCACGAATCGTTAGATTCTTGGTATGTGCTTTAGAATAGTTTAACCAGAAGACTATTCTGTGATGTCATGTGACGCAGTCAGTATGTCGGCACCTCTTCCCACTTCCCTTATATGTGTTGTAATTAGAATAGGTTAACCAGAAGACTATACTGTGAAGTCATGTGACTGTCAGTATGTCGGCACCTCTTCCCACTTCCCTTATATGCGTTGTAATTTTTACCTGTATATGGCGAGATTCTGCTGGTGGACGTTTCGTCCCCGAGACCCCCCTCCCCCCCCCCCGTACAGACGTTTTGGTATTTGATATATGTTGGCATTGTGGGAAATTGATGCTGGGTCGACATCGGGCCTTACAGACCAGTCATTTGTGTTAAATGCCGTCGTTTTCATCTGTCGGCGATACAGCTCACCAATCCCCAGTGTACGAGTTGTCACAGCGACACAGCTCACTAATTACCAATATACGAGTTTAAATATGTTTACGTGGAGTAGAGCTCAGAAGTTCATAGCTCTCTAGATTTGTATCTAGTACCGCTTATGGCGGTGCTAGGGGCCGTGTGGTCATGCCATCCAAGTTGCCACATGTACAGGTACAAAAAAAGCGTACCTGAGATACAACACATATCACGAATCGTTAGATTCTTGGTATGTGCTTTAGAATAGGTTAACCAGAAGACTATTCTGTGAAGTCATGTGACTCTATCAGTTTGTCGGCACCTCTTCCCACTTCCATTATATGCGTTATAATTTTTACCTGTATATGGCGAGATTCTGCTGGTGGACGTTTCGTCCCCGAGGCCCGCCCCCTGTACAGACCTTTTGGTCTTTGGTATATGTTGGCATTGTCGGAAGTTGATGCTGGGTCGACGTCGGACCGCACAGATCAGTCCTTCGTGTTAAATGCCGTCATTTTCATCTGAAGACGATACAGCCCACCAATCCCCAGTGTACGAGTTGTCACAGCGACACAGCTCACTAATTACCAATATACGAGTTACAAGCGTCTAGTCCGTCATTCATAATCCAGCCGTCGTCCATTAGAGAATATCCGCGTCCATAATCCAAAGACCTATTCCATTTTCCACATAACAGTATTAGCACCAAATTCAAAAAGACAATCATAGTATACATAAACATAGGCTTGTTTCCTGCAAGAGAGAAGCGGTCAACAGTTTTCCATGATGCCGGCAAGACATCATGATGTTCCAAAAATATCAAATCCGTATCGCTGATCAGTATTCTTAATCCATAATATTCGTTATAGAGTCGTCATCTAAAAAAAAAAGATGTATCTCAGTCACGCTTTGATTGTGACTGTTCATATGAGTACCATGAGGATCTTGAAGTACATGGGTTCATACGGCCCCTAGCCCCGGGTTAAGCGGAATTAGACACAAGTTACGAAACGTAGCGCCATAGATCTTGCACGCTACGTTCGTATTTTGCTATCAGCATGCGATATGTATCGCCAAATTTGAGAAACTTTGAGTGGAGGCGCTTGGTGGAATAGCCCTGTTTTATAAGTTTCTGCAACAATGTTTTGTGACGTTGATTAAAATCATCACATTTAACACAGGATCTAGCAAATGCTACTAAGCGAGATATGTATACGCCATATGCAGGTCCCACTGGAATATTACTATCCAGAAAGGGATAGTTTACGATGTCGAAATTGTAATCATCTCTTTTGTCATAAAGTCGACGAGAGAGAATGCCCGCTTCATTTTTATAGAGATAGAGATCTAAATAAGATGTGCCTGTAGGGCTATCTGTAGTTTCCTTCAAATCCAGTGAAGGTGGATATATATCCTTCACTGCGTCATTTATATAGCGATTATCCACAGCGAGAAGATCGTCTATATAGCGTTTGGTGAATGAGAAGGAACGGGCTTTGAATGGATCGGTTTTTGAAAGCGCCTGCATATAGTCATATTCATAAGAGAACAGATACAGGTCAGCCAACAGGGGTGCACAATTAGTACCCATTGGAATACCTATATGCTGCTGATATATTGTGTTGCCAAATTTCACATAGATATTTTTAATGAGAAATTCAAGCAACTCTATAAACAAAGAAACATCCCATGAATGATATCTATTGTATGTAGTCGAGCTAAAGAATGCTTTATGGCTTCCGACATTAATATATCTACGATCAGTTTTCTTGAACACAGATACTATTAATGAACTTAGACGGTCAATACGGTCCTGATGAGGGATTGTAGTATAGAGAGTCGAGAAATCCCATGTGGATACATGTCTGTACGGTATGTGACCTTTAGCATCAAGTTCTTCCGTAAGACATTTTGAGTTTTTCAATATCCACATACATTCAACGCCAGAGTTCTTAGAAATAGTGGCGCAATACCTTTCCCAAAATGCTTTTACCTCCTGAAGGGCCCTCGTCAATAGGGTTGAAAGAAGCTTGGTGGTGCAGCTTCTAGAACCAGCTATGAATCTAGCTTTGTATGGTGATTTATGCATTTTGGGAGTCCAGTATAGTTTTGGTATGTCGTTATGATTGGTTGGAAGACAAATACCTCTTTCCCTGAGAAACTTTTTGTGATTGTTAAATAAATCTTCCAGAGTAAATGCAGTTTGGGAGTAAGTAGACGTATTTGATGAAGATATGTCTACACTCAATTCTTTAACCAGCACCTGGTAATAGTAATATTTACATATGAATATTATATTATTCGGAGCTTTGTCTGCTGGGACTATGACGAATTTACTCTGGAGATTTGCTAGAACTTCTTGCGAATTGAGGTTTCTCAGAACTTGTTTTGCTTGGGGAAGAGTACTTCTGTCAATATGGCGGATTGTTTCAACGACCTTGCTCTTGGTGAGGTCCAGCCAATCAGCGAGTACTGTAGGTTCAACTTTTTCTCGCTTAGACCAATCAATAACGTACTGTTCTAATGCAGACAGGACTATCTTCTGGTCGGCCTTCAGATTTATTCTTCTTGGCTCTCTATATTTAGGTCCTTTCATCAGGAGTAATTTCAGATCCTTATCACTCACCACATCAAGGTCACCAGTCACAATATGTTTGCATGGTGTATAGATAAAGTTCGACGATTCACAATCACAACTATAGCCTCCTGACGTGTATAAGTTCCAGTCAAACTCCTGGACAGCATTGGAGTAATTGAATATTTTGGTGGCTATAGATTTAGTGTACTTATATGACATGTCAGAGCATTTCCATCATAGCTCTCTAGATTTGTATCTAACACCGCTTATGCCGGCGCTAGGGGCCTTGCGGTCATGTCATCCAAGTTGCCACGTGAACAGGTACAATAAAAGCGTACCTGAGATACAACACATATCACGAATCGTTAGATTCTTGATTTGTGCTTTAGAATTGGTTAACCAGAAGACTATACTGTGACGTCATGTGACTGTCAGTATGTCGACACCTCCTCCCACTTCCCTTATATGCGTTGTAATTTTTACCTGTATATGGCGAGATTCTGCTGGTGGGCGTTTCGTCCCCGAGGACCGCCCCCTGTACAGACCTTTTTGGTCTTTTATATATGTTGGCATTGTGGGAAGTTGATGCTGGGTCGACATTGGGCCTTACAGAGCAGTCTTTTGTGTTAAATGCCGTCATTTTCATCTGACGACGATACAGCTCACCAATCCCCAGTGTACGAGTCGTCGCAGCAACACAGCTCACTAATTACCAATATACGAGTTGTCAGATCATTTCCATCATAGCTCTCTAGATTTGTATATAATGTTACTTCACAAACGATAATAGAAAAAAACGTAACAGAAAACTTTTGTGAAGTCAAGGATTAACAATCAAATATGTATTTACAATACTAAAATCATATACAAATTAAGTGAGGTCAAATAAATGTCAAATATAGTCTTAATGTGCAATGCTATACATGTGTATCCTTCACAGTCCGTTTTGACGTGCAAATCTCTATACAGTCCGTGTCGCACAAACCGTTGTTCTGTATTTTGATAGTCCAACACCGCTCAGTTGTTGTCCAGTTTCCAGCAGTTCAATCACGTAGGTAACGCAGCAGCCCAAAAGTCAATTCACCGGAGTATACAATCCAGCAGTCCGTAATTTTAGAAAAGGTAAGACAGTATAATGCACCCACAGAAAAGCCGTTTGAATTCCCTCCTAGGTCACTGAATGTCAGGCTATTTATACTCTACGGGGCATTCGAGATCATTCCACAACATACAGCATTGACGTATGATCTGACCCAGCACATTCTATCAAATCAAGAAGCCTCTCGAATATGCATTACATCATCTGGCCTAGATAATCTTCTAGAAAGATCGACGTGATTAACCCACGTAAACAAGCTTACGTGCAGATGGCGCTGTGACCCAATTACTCGCGTCATACGGGTCTCGTGTATCGGCCATTTGCAATGATAGTCAACAATTAGATCGGTTACGCCATAATATTATTCTAGAACTATCTACAGTGTCTAATTTTATACTGCAATACCATAACACTCCCCCTCTTAAAAAAAAGAAAGTTTCAAACTTGGAACTTTCTTGACAATTCAAAACATTAATGCAAAACAAAATTTATATTACAACAGCAAAAATGTTGACAAACATATGTACATTATATGCGAGACAAACAATCAGCAATCAAATTGTCCTTGGCCTTAATATGTCTGATTTCAATATTGTCTTCTTGTAACACCAAACTCCATCTCAACAATCTTTGATTTTAGTTTTTCATCTTACTTATGAAAAACAAGTGCATTGTGATCACTGGATACAGTAATTGGCAACGATGAAGAAGTAACATAAACATCAAAATGTTGTAAAGCCAATATCACTGCCAAACATTCTTTCTCAATTGTAGAATAATTTCTCTAATGTTTGTCAAATTTACGTGAAAAATAACATATTGGTGATCTACACCTTCTATACCTTCTTGTAACAAAACGGCACCAGCAACAACATCACTAGCATCTACAGCCAGTTTAAATGGTGAATCAAAATTTGGTGCTGAAATTTGGTGCTGAAATTTGGCGCGCTCTTGAGTATGGCTTTCAGGTTTTCAAAAGCTGATGCACATTCATCGGTCCAAACAAAAGTTACCCTCTTTCTTAAGAGTCGAGTTAAAGGTTCATTAATATCTGAAAAATTTGGACAAAATTTTCAGTACTAACCAGCCATACCCAAGAAACGCATCAGTTGTCTCTTACATGTTGGTCATGGAAATAGCGAGGTAGCACTAACCTTAGCATCTACAGGTTTTACCTGACCCTGACCTACAACATGACCCAAGAATGTCACACGTGCATGTCAGAATTCACTTTTTCCAAGGTTGACTGTCAGCTTGGCGTCACTCAGTCGATTGAACAGTGCGTGGATTCTCTGTAGATGATCTTCCCATGTATCGCTGTAGACAATGACGTCATCAATGTAAGTCTCACATCCTTCCAAACCAGAAGTAACACGGTTGATGAGACGCTGGAACGTGGCTGGAGAATTTTTCATTCCAAATGGCATAACTTTGTACTGGAACAGACTCTCCCGAGTGACGAATGCTGATATCTCCTTCGCACGATCTGTCAGTGGAACTTGCCAAAATCCTTTCAGAAGATCAAACTTTGACACGAACTTGGCAATTCCCACTTCATCAATGCAATCGTCAATGCGTGGAATAGGGAATGTGTCTGTTTTGGTCAATGTGTTCACCTTTCTGAAGTCTGTAGACATCCTGTAACTGCCACCTGGCTTTGGAACGAGGATACAAGGTGAACTCCAGTTACTATTACTTGGTTCAATGAAGTCATTGTTCAATAAATACTGAATCTCTTTTTTCAGGTAGTTTTGTTTAATGGGATTCAAACGATATGGGTGCTGCTTCACTGGATTAGAATCTCCGACATTGACGTCATGTGAAATTGTATCAGTCCGAGTAAGAATGTCGGGAAACAAATGTTCATATTGACTGAGCAGAGTTCGAAGTTCTTCCTGACGCACTGGTTCAAGATGACACAACTTGGAGTCCAAATTAAGTAGAATGTCAGAGTTCTGTAATTTCGCCGCTGTCACGGGCTCTTCCCATGTTTCATTATTATCAGGGTCAGAACTAACTACAATTACAGGATGGACAGTACTGTTAGAGCTATCTCTGTCGATAGATAACTTTAACATATTTACATGACATAACGCTTTGTTTTTACGCCTGTCAGGAGTTTGAATTACATAATTAAGGTCACTTAGTTTTTATTCAATGACATAGGGACTATAATATCTGGCCTTAAGTGGATTACAAGGAATAGGTAGAAAAGCCAGTACCTTCTCACCAGATTTGAAACTTCGTTTAGGGACATGTTTATCATTTTCATACCTTTTTGTGCTGACTTTAAATTTGACATGGCCAAATCACGTGCTTTGGTCAACCTGGTGCGAAAGTCCGACACATATTGTAAGAGACTACATGAATCAAGATCACTGTCTAGAAGCTTTTCCTTCAGCAGTTTAACTGCTCCTCTAACTGTATGACCACAGACTAATTCAAATGGACTGAAGCCTAAAGACTCTTGAACAGACTCTCTAACAGCAAACAATAACAAATGTATGCCTTCATCACAGTCTTTCTCAGCGTCAAACAATAAGTTATAATCATGATCTTTAATGTCTAATGGAATCTTTATAATGCGCCTTGGCTTTCTGGGTGGTATGCAGATGATTTGCATGACTTGTTGAAAAATTCCTGACATGAAATTAGATTCCTGATCAGACTGAACAGATTGAGGTAGGCCGACAAGTGTGAAAAACTTAACTAAGGACTTAACAATAGTTTTTGCATTAACATTCCGTAAAGAAATGGCCTCAGGGAACCTGGTTGAAGCACACATGACTGCCTGACCTTGTTTTTGGTAATGGACCAACACAATCTATAATCACCCTACCAAAGGCTTCCCAAAATGCAGGGATTGGTTGAAGAGGGGACTTTGGTATGGTTTGGTTTGGTTTGGTTTTCCTACCATTTGACATGTGTGTCATGACCTACAACATTCCGTAACATCTTTCTTTAAATGTGGCCAATAGAAATGATTTAGAATTTTGTAATATGTTTTGTTAACACCTAAATGGCCTGAAAGAGGTGTTTCATGGGCTAGTCTGAGTATATCTGAACGATATGAATTTGGTACCACAATCTGATACTTAACTGCCCACTCATCATCATGTGACACATCTGCCGGTCGCCATTTGCGCATAAGAACACCATTCTTACAAAAGTAACACACGGGCTCTTGAGTTACATCACACCCATCTACTGCCCTGTCAAACAACTTGGAAATGGCCTTGTCACTATGCTGTTCATTAACCAGCTGTGATTTTGAAATTTTGTCAATAGAACATTCCAATTTGCTATCAAAATGTGGCTTATCAGCCTCATAATTTAAACACACGAAAGTGTCAGCCAAACAAACGTCATCGATTACGTCATCTTTAAGAGACTTTTGAGACTCCTCAGCCAATTTACTCATGGCTCTAGTAACTGCACAAGCAGGATACAAACTTTGAATTTCGTCTTCAACTGGATCATGGATCTGATCCAAACAAGGCTTGTCAGCTACAATCGAGTTAACCCCGACCTTATCTCCCGCAAGATCATTGCCAAGAAGTAATTGAACACCCTCAAATGGTAAACTATATTTAATACCCAATTGCCGTATTTAAGCTGCAAAACGTGTTTCTATCACTGCGGATTGTAAGACTAAAGTGTCGCTGACGCACATGACCACAGTCCGAAGACACCATTGTGTCAATTTCCTTCGCGCGATATATAGTCTGCTGAATATCTTGTTACGAATGGCTCAATGGTTCTTTGTCATTGTACCACGGGCTCTGCTCGAAATATGTCCTAAGCAATGTCGTCGGGAAGTCGGTTGTTTCCGACTTACTTAGAGACAATGGACGTCTTTCTCTTTGAGAATTTCTCGAGAAAGCTTATATATCTATCGAGAACAGATAAAATGAAGACCGCTCACCATCTTGAATCAGCGTGAATAACCGGCTACCTTATTGCGAGATCGGTTCTGGGACAGTTTCCTATGTGAACATCGGATTTAGCCGACACTAAAGTGCATGTTGTCGTCGTTTTCGTGTAAGTATAGGGTAATGCATTTTTGTTGATCTCATCACAAAGATGCCTGCAAAGGGCAGTCTTGTTT
The DNA here is from genome assembly GCA_036873755.1 of Hanleya hanleyi. Lineage (NCBI taxonomy): Eukaryota > Metazoa > Mollusca > Polyplacophora > Lepidopleurida > Hanleyidae > Hanleya > Hanleya hanleyi. The sequence goes on from JAVTVY010029290.1 coordinate 60,925, forward strand.
TCGCATTCGATATCGGGTCATGCACATGCGGTTTCAGTCATGACACGATTACACCGATTTAGGTCCCATGGACGAATCAGATGTCGCTTTTTCGAGTTTCTAAATTTTGTGAGTATTCTCAAGTTTTCAGGTAAGTTAGTTAAGGTTAAGTACTGTTCCAATTTAAACTTTTTTATAAACATTATATTTTACCTTTAGATGAATTGGCCATTCTGAATTCACCACTTTTGAATAAATAGATGTTGTAAACATCTTCCAAGAGCTCTTTACAAGCTTGAGTTCCTCTGTCACTTGAAAAACCACACATTTCCTTCAGTCAGAAATCCTTAGTTCTTATTTTCGAGCTAAGAAAATGCCAATAAATATTTTAATTGTAAATATATTGTCAATCGTTGAATATGATGATTAAATAATTGGAATATTCGACGAAGATAATCGGTGGGGCTACGAATAATAGGCATCGTTCTAAGTTTCGGACATGAACTTTAATGTCGGCCAAATCCGATTCTCATATGAAACTGTTCTAGACTCTGATTTCCTATCGTCTGAATGCACCGAAAACCGAATTCGAACCCGGATTAAGGACGCCGACTATTGAAATTGACTTAAGAAGATGAGCGGTGTTCAAATCTTCACGAATCCTTATAGATATATTAGTTTTCTCGGAGCAATGTTCTGATGTTTTGAACGAAGCCAACAAGACCACGAATTGTTTTTGTACGACTTCAACAATGTCAGCCAATGGCGATAGCGGTGGTTAGACCCATAATGTAAGCGACCGAATGTAAATTTACTACGTGTGTTCGCCGTATTATAAAGATGAAGGCGCGCAGCTTATTATTCACGTTTTTCGCAGTGGCCGATCCTCAGATGATAGCAGACCAAGCTATATCTAGAAGATCCCATCGTGGACCGCACGCAGAATGATGTCATTATACAGATCCGTTATTGATCATCCTTTATCTCTACATTACATTTGAACATCGGATATTTGTCCATCGTCTATCCACAACAAGAAAGCGCCAAGAAGCATGCAGATAGTTTTAATGCATAGTCCTGGACGATATCCAAGACTGAAGGAGTTGCCGCCCGCAGACGTTGATGATGACGGACATCTGGATTGGAGGCATCTAGTTTTGTTGACTTCTCTCTCATCTCCAGCACACGACCCGCTACAAGAGTGAGACAGCGTAGTCGATCGAGGTCGCCTATCGTTGCAACATCTGACTCGTAATTTATTCTCACAGTCAAACGTAACGAATATCGATTGAACCGTTTCCTCGGCAACATTCAGGTCTTCAAATGGAATAGTGCCATCTAGGTTAATCTTAAGATTGAAAGACACTTGGTCGTTAACAATACTCGATGATAACAACCTACAACGAAAGCCAGGGTCGAATTCACTGAGATGTTTCATCAGATAATCCACTACACTCATGCAGAAAAAGCGACCACATGTCTCCGTCAATTCGCTCACAACCTCGTTGGTCAAGTTGGAAATTGTAGCATTAAAGAAATGTGTACTATAGTGGTCAATCATTCCTTTTACTTCCTTAAACAGGGGCTGGCACTGACCTAGGATCAACATTTGATCATCCTCACAAATGATCCCCTCCTGCAACATATAAATGGGTAGGATGGAAACATTCATATATGTGCTTATATGTGTGTTTACATGTTGTAGCGTAGATTTTGCCACAAATAAGCGTGGTAGCATTTTGTAGGACGGAGTGTCTCCGTCCTACAAACGATCAGTATTAAGAATACTGATCAGCGATACGGATTTTATATTTTTGGAACATCATGATGTCTTGTCGACATCATTGAAAACTGTTGACCGCTTATCTCTTGCAGGAAACTAGCCTATGTTTATGTATACTATGATTGTCTTTTTTGAATTTGGTGCTAATACTGTTATATGGATATGGAATAGGTCTTTGGATTATGGACACGGATATTCTCTAATGGAGGACTGCTGAATTGTGAATGACGGACCAGACGCTTGTATTATCATTCATAAACTCTAAATGAGACATTCCATTCTACATCATATAATTACATGTATAATTGAAACAATTCATATCCATCCTACAACATGTAACCATATACCGTATATAAATGAAACATTTTTTTCATCCTACAACTCGGAGCCACACTTATGATTGAGACATTCTACAACAAGTAACCAGATATAAAAATGAGACATTCCAGCCTACAACATATAGGGCTTTCAGAGAATATAAACCTTTGCTCTCGAGGCATATAATTTTATCCAGCAGTTTCAGCATTCAACCGCAATAGCTTGGGAAAAACATCCTAAAATACACTTAATCACAAATATGTTTGACGGTCGGGGGTGCCTGTTGTGGGAGGAAGATATATCAAAGTATTGCATAGAAAAACAATAGAAAACACGAATGACTACAAACCTTCTATTTCATATGATACAGGCACTGCACACAGAAGACCACAGACGGGATGGACAAGACATGAAACAGAAGACGGATGACGATTACAAGAATATCAACAGTGCCTTTAGTGACAACGCCGCACAACAAGAACGTCCAGAATCAGAATACTCGACCCTATACCACGCCAGACACGCTACCCCATAGATGTCACCGAACTGATGCCTCAACACAGAATATGATCATTTGACTTTCACGCAATATAGGACGTAGACCTGCCGTCCTGTATCCCAATACACACTTCAATCAATTGTTACAGGCACAGATTTCTGGAAGAACCAACCCTGTTCCCAAGGGTGTCGTTAGGGAAGTCACCTCGAAAAATCCTGAAGACGCTCTGGTTCTCCCAGTTTTTTTCTGGACGGCTTTGTGTGTACGAAGGGGTACCAAGACAAAGGAATCATACACGCGATTACTACACATATTTATCAGCATAACCTAACCAATAACAGACTTACAAACTTGTACATAGCGACACTTCCTTACTTGTATTTATATTTCCCTCTACTCTCTCATTGTTATTTATTATTTAATTATTTATTTTAATATCTAGTGCTGCAAAAGATCTTAAATTAACGCAGAAATGTACCATGAAAGTTAAATAAAACATAGAGTTGATGGGCCGCGAAATCCGTATGGGAAGCGGCCCTTAAACTACAATGTCAATCAAATCAAAAATCTGACGAATGAACTCAAAATTTCACCATGCACAAATGCCAAAAATGTTCACGAAAAATACTACACAAGAAATCTGGAATAATACTAGCTTTAATCCCCAGAAATACTCAAAATAACAGAGACGAAATTGCAAGTGCAAATCGCTCAGTCTGACTACATCCAGGTCCCTTCATAAAATATGAAATGTTTCCTGACATAAAATTGTGGGGGAAACGAAGATTGGCGCTTCTTTTACTACACAATGCCCTTCTGAACTTTTTGTACTCGCCTCAAAATGAAGCAAAGTGTTGCGAGAATCTAGACCGGTTAGAGACACAGCAGCTTCAGTTATTTGTTGTTAGGTTAGCTAACAATGGTAACATAAGTTATTGAACAATTGATATATAGCTGAACTGATGAATACATCTCTTGAACAGATCCCTGTCTCTGCTTTTACGATATTCAGTGAATATTAAGCTAACACAAAACAAACATATATTCATTCATTGATACAATAACACGTCGTAAATATTTCTGATATATTGAACCATATTTCATGTTAGTAACTTATTTGAAATCGTTCTTATAATAGGAGCTGTCTGTCCAGTGTCTCGTCTTTAGCATAAATCCGCATTTGCCGTATACTCCTTAGTAACACTGGCACGGTGTGTACAGGGCCGCGAGCGGCATGAGCCCGGCTTATTCAAGGGCTTTCGGCGCTCGTCGGTTCCGCTTACCCTGCAGTCCCACAATCAATTCTGTATAAGATCCCTGTCTCTGCTTCTACGATATTCAGTGAATATTTTTAAAAATTCAAATGGGATGTCATTCATTGATACAATAAAGTGGCCTCTCCAACAGTTTGTTTGTCATAGCACTAAAACATAATTATTGACTCCCATCTAGGGAGCCGCGCAACAAAACTCCCACACAGGGAGCTTCAGAAAAGATTAATTCGAACAACCACACAAGCAAATAAAAAAATAATAACAGTTGTAAACCGTGTACAGTAGCCCGCGCTATATATTAACACAGTGCCTTCTAAGATCCAAAAGCCCCGTATGACAATGTTATAATCAACACAGCGCCATCTATCCACACAAGGAAAATGGTGATCCAGGTTAAGCCAGCCGGGCTGACCAAGACAAAATCAAACAAAGCAAAACTCCCACCTAGGGAGCTCCAGGAAAGATTAATGCTAACAAACAAAAAGATAATAAAAGTTGAAAACAATTTTACCAAGAGACCGCGTTATATATCAACACAGTGGTTTCGAAGACCCAAAAGCCCCGTATGACTATTAGTTATACGTCGCCCGCCTCGGAAAAATATGGCGAGAGAAACCAAATCGAATCCCGTATTACCCCGGAAGTGCGATGTATAACGAATTTATCATATCTCAGAGCATTAAGAATCACTTTGGACTTCAAGGCCGACATAATGGAACGGACTTCGATCGGACTTGCACTGGTTTCAGAATGATCCACAGCATGCACCGGAAAAAATGAACACAAAGACAAATGTATCATTTTTACAATCCTCATCTTTAAAACGTACCAAGGGAGGAGAAAAGATAACGATAACATATACTGTAATCCGTGAACAATGAACCCGGTTTCCGTGTGAAATACCGGTGGGCTTCGGTGATAAAGAATGAACAATCTAACTTCAAATTCAGCTTCATCTCTTACGTTCTATTCTGAAAATCAGAAACGTATAAAATACTGGAGCATTAAGCTTAATCTCAATTTCATATTTAATATTTAATAGCCATCGACGAGTATAATATCTAGATTATATACCTTTTGTTAATAAATACATCGAAAGACCTGTTCCGGATTCACATCTGTTGCGTGGATATGTAAGTTTCAAATACACGTGTGAACTGTTACATTTCCATTCTGTCTATAATTCAACACCGTGTCACTCGACAGTGTCACTTGTGTCATGTTTCTATAACATCACACAGGAGAAGGACCAACATGAACTGACTTAAATTTACAGTTCGAGAGAAAAGTCGGGAAAATCAAACTGTCCTGCACAATTTGGCAGAAGTATAGATATTTGCTTCATTTTCGCACGATGATGTTGATTGCATTTATTGTGCAGTTATTGAACACTGGCGCTGATGGATTTGCGGCGACCAGGATAGCTGTGGGAATGTCCCACGATGTGGGCGGGACAGCGGTGCTGTCGAATTCACAAAACAGCTGATTAAGATCAAAATCAAAGTCGTCGGCATGGCCTTCTGCTCGTACATCCTGGGTGTGTAACACGGCCGACGTGGCATCATTTGACGTGGGTGCAGGGTACTGAGAAGATGATGTCACAGTTTCTGCAGGATGGGGTTTGACAATTATAGGTTATTGGTTGAATACTGACTGATGTGGACGAGTTCTATTTTTGTGGGGCGAAGATGTGCGGACGAGCTTGCGAGTCCGCACATTCGCCCCACAAAAATAGGACGAGTCCACATCAGTCAGTATTCAACCAATAACCTATTTATTATACATCTAAATAGCTAAATGATCACTTAGCAACACGAGGTATGTTTTCAAAGTTGAATATATTCACAATTTCATAAAGACGAGTACCTGTAACATTCGTAGTAAAATACGTAGTAACAGATTTGTGAATGGCGGATTGATATAGAACAGTCAACATATGGTAAATAGGTCACGAATTCAGCACGCGCTCCCAGGGAAACAGTTCTGAACAGTCACGCGGGAGGATTTAGCGCAAATTTTCAACAATACAAAAGTGATTATCTATCATTCATGGGATGTGAGATTAATGTTAAATGTACAGTTATTCAATATAGCTCTTCGGAATAACTGTCCGACTTGATCAGGTTGAGCAGCTTCGTCGCGAGCAGTAGACGGTGTTGATGATGGCATTGACTCGGCTGTGCGCTCACTTGTTGCCGTTGAAGCCGACGAGGAGACCGTACACGATGGAGTGACTTTCTTCTGCAGGGAATTAGAATTCAAGATCTCGGACATTTTCTTCTGTTCTTCAAAATCCATACTGGTGTCATAACTGGAAAGTGAGGCAATGCTTTTATGTCCCGTGACTTGGATGATTTTGTGAGCAGGGATACCCGCTTTAGTGAGGGTTTTAGCTGTGGTTTTTCTGATCGAATGGTTGGACTTTCGACCTGTTATCCCCGCCGCTTCAACTGCCTTCGTCACAAGGGAGCCCAGTGTTTTGACGCCCATCGGTGAGTTATAGTACCAAACTCTGTCGTTTGTTTCGATACGTTTAACTGGAATAGGTGTGAGATAAAACGGACTGTGAGAGCTATTTGCTTCAACTGGTCTTCGACTCACAAATTCTTTATACAACTCGACTGGATCGCGTGATTTATCTTCACTTTTTGTGGCGAAAAGGCGCGGGGGGACATCTCTCCAGTCGTCACGTTTGCTTCCGTCTCTTGTTTTGCTGTCACCCTCCATCCACTCTAAATATTCTTGCCCGTCTGTGTCGGATTTTAATGTAATGTCCCCAAACTGCAACTTCCTGTGCTCGTCGCGGCCGCGAAATCCGAAAGTTTTCCCCATAAAGAAAAAGAGAGAGAACTGGAGGGCCCGGGGGGTTTTATTTCCCAACTGATCGGAGGCAAACAGTACCTCTTCTTCATGCGGTGTAATGGCCTGCGAAGCTTGGGGTTTTCGACCTTTCCCTTGCTTCTTGAGATCCATCTTTTTGGCCGTCAGAGCTTGGTTAGCTTTATGGAATCTACGATCCCGCAAGGAAATGGCATACGCTTTATCCTTCAAGTGTCGTTCCACAGAATTTTTGATAGAGTCGAGGCTTGATGGTTCATACTCTGTTCCATCCTGTTTCCGTATGCTAATGAACAGTTCGGCCAAAAAATCGTTTAAGAACTCTGGTGGTATGAATTCGATCAGTCGGGGCTCTCTCTTCTGTTCCCATAGCCATCTCTGCACGTTTTGTATATCTCGTTTCGTTGTTTTCACAGTATTTTGTTTTTTCTGTGAATCTATGAACGTCTGCACATTTGGAACTGTAACATCTCTCGAGGACGTACTGGTTTCAACACTGATTGTGGACACCGAAATTTCCTCCTCAAATGGTGTAAACATTAAATCAAGTTCATTTCCACTTAGATCGGACAGCCACTTTGCAAGATCAGTCCCAACATTCGTGTCATCGCTCGCCATGTTTATGTTGTTGTCGTCTGCTATTGCACTTGCGTGACCTTTCGTTTGTAAATAAAAAATAGTCCCGGCGGAGCATGACCCTTCGTTGCTAGGATACACTGTCCAATAAGTAACTGTCCAATACGGGAGAATACTGGACTCGCGTGCTAATGTTATAAGGATAGGGCAGGGGCATAGGTGTATAATAAGAACATTTACTGGAAGTGTATGCGTACCGGTATTCGTCTTTCGGGTTGAACCCATCGTGTCAGGAAAGGCTACTGACGCAACCGTGTGGCCCATTTGCAGTTTCTCGCCATCACTTACTCGCTGGTAAACCGACAGCGACGAGACAGATCTGTGACCTGTGACAGCCATTATTTGAGATGCTGAATAGTTGTTTCTACCAAGGATGGTGATGCCGGTTGCTCGTATACTGTGGTTAGTGTATGGTTCAGAAAGTTTCAGACGAGTGCCCAGGTTGGTCATGAAGGCTGCCAAGCGGTGTTTCCCAATAGGTTTGTTATAATACCAAACTTTATCGTCGTCGAGGAAACTATCAACCGGGTACTGCCACAAGCGATCACATTTCGGATGGAGTTTGGAGATATAACTTTCGAATGAAGCAACAGGACAGAACGGGGAACCTTCTTCGTCAGGCATGAATCCGGTAACACCCTCTTTTTGCTGGGCCCGGCGATTTTTTGTGAGTTCATCCTCCTTTTTTTTCACATACCTCTGCCCAGTTTTCGGGTCCCGCTTGATGATGAATGTGTTTTTTGTCATCTTTTCCATATTCTCCACTCCCCTTCTAAAGAAGAACAGGCGTACATCGAACTGGACTTTATTTGCAAGCCCAGTTGGGGTTTTTGGGGACATGAGAACAGACTTGTAGAGTTTACAACGATCGGACTCGTTTATGGGCTCATAATGATCGGTGTCGCCTTTTCGAGATGCCTTCAACTCTGCAAGTGCGGTTTTGAAGCACTCGTTGGCTTCATTAAACTCCGAATTTCTAATCAAATCAAAAGTTTTCAAATACGGTGGGGCCTTCAGGTAACGATTCAGAGAATGTCGAAAGTTTTCGAGAGTGGATGTTTTGTACAATTCTCCGTCTTGTTTTCGGGCATCCAAATAAAAATGACTGAGTACCTCTGCTAACCTCTCGGCCGAGAATCCTTCGAATTCTTCACTCTGTCCCTTCTCTTTCAGGTAATACTTCAAAGTTCTGGCGGACGCTTTGTTCGATTTTTTTGTGTTGCTGGGAATAATATTAGCCCGCTTTTCAACAACTTCATCGTCCGTGTGAGACGCGAAACGTTTGCCTGATTCAGCCATTTTGTTTAGCAGACGATGGAATCTAGTGAACACCTGTTCGTTGCCCTTGGCGACGGGGGTATACGATATATATTCGACCAGCAAGTTGACAATACAGCATCACACATGAGGTCTGTCAGCCAATCAAAAGTCTACATGCTTCTCTGAGATATGATAAAATGTTATATTCAATACAGCGCCCTCTATCTACACCTGGGGTATGGTGATCTAGATCATCCCAGCCAGGCTGACCAAGACATAAAACAAAAACCGCCGGGAACAGCGAAAATCTGACGAATCAACTCAAAATTTCACCAAACCAAAAATGTTCAAGAAATCTGGAATAATACTAACTTTAAACCCCAGAAATACTCAAAATAACAGAGACGAAATTGCAAGTGCAAATCACTCAATCTGACAGCATCCGGGTCCCTTCTTGAAATATGACCAGTTAGAGAGACAGCAGCTTCGGTTATTTGTTGTTAGGTTAGCTGACAATGCTAGCTACATAACATACGTTATTGAACAATTGATATATAGCTGAACTGATGAACACTTCTCTCTTGAACAGAGAATGAACAGAATCTCAGACGGTGTAACACCTGTCGCCGACACCGCGGCAGGACGGTAATTTCCAGGGATTAATGTGGAACGAACCCATCATTTAGCAGGTTCTTTCTTCTGTCATGTGCTACCCTTCATCCACAGCCAAAATGAATAAAGAGCTCAGCTTTGTTCACACAGAGTGACTTCCTGCCATAGCAATCCTTTGATAATTAACTCATACTCATTGTTTCTATTGAAGTAGTCTAACTTCCTAATTAGTAGGTTCTTTCTTCTGTCGTGCCGGGAGAGGAAAGACATGAAACTTGGCTAAAGCGATTAGTGTCATTGATTTCAGACTTTCATTATGTGTTCTGAAAGTCTACAGAACACAGTTGTACCGTTAATTTACTTGACTCCATAAACTGACAGTTATTGAAAATTGCCATTTTGTCTTGTCTTTCGATCATACTATGATACAATAATACTTCGTAAATATTTCTGATATTTTGAACCATATTTCATATCAGTAACTTAATGAAATCGTTTTTATAATAGAAGCTGCCTGTCCAGTGTCTCGCGTTCAGCATAATTTCGCATTTGCCGTATACTCCCCCGGTAAAACTGGCACGGTCTGTACAGGACCACGAGCGTCATGAGCCCTGCCCAGTCAAGGGCTTTCGGTGTCCGTCGGTCCGGTCTACCCAGTCCCCCGATAAATCCTGTATAAAATCTCTGTCTTTGCTTCTACGATATTCAGTGAATATTTTTAAAATTTTAAATGGGATTTCATTCCTTGATACAATAAGACGTCTTAAGTATTTCGGATATAATGAACCATATTTTATGTCAGTAACTTAATTGGAATCGTTCGTATAATGGCTGTCCAGTGTCTCGTGATTAGCATAATTTCGCACTGGCCGTATACTCCCCAGTATCACTGGCACGGTGTTTACAGGGCCGCGAGCGGCATGAGCCCTGCATATTCAAGGACTTTCGGCGCCCGTCGGTCCCGCTTACCCAGTCCCACAATCAATTCTGTAAAAGATCCCTGTCTCTGCTTCTACGATATGCAGTGAATATTTTTAATGGATGTCATTCATTGATACAATAAAGTGGCCTCTCCAACAGTTTGTTTGCCATAGCACTAACAAATATTCGTAGACTTCGATCTAGGGAGCCGCACAACAAAACTCCCACACAGGGAGCTCCAGGAAAGATTAATTCGAACAACCAAACAAACAAATACAAAAATAATAACAGTTGTAAACAGTTTTACAAAAAATATGTCATATTCTCAGATTCACTGGAATGCCTCCAAGCGATTAAAAGTGGAACTTCGACTCATCCCACTATCTGGAGTATTCTACAACTACGTGACTGTAGATATGATCAACAGATTGATATTGTATTTTGTTGGTTGCCTAGTCACGTTGGCATCAAAGGTAAAACTGCAGCTGATAGGATGGCTAAGGCGGCCCTAGATGATGAGGTTGATCCTGTTGGAATCCCATATAGCGATTTCAGATCCTCTATCTTTACTTATGTGAGACGGCTGTTTCAATTTTTATGGGATACTGTGAATAATAACAAACTTCATGAATTCAAAAAAACGGTAGGCTATACTCATCTGAACAACCAGACACGTTTCGACCAAACCATGGTCAGGCGATCTAGAATGAGCCATACACGATTAACTCACGAACATTTACTTAAAAAAGAGCCAGTCCCAAGGTGTATTCCATACCATGGAGATCTCACGGTGAAACATATTCTTATGGAATGCAAAGATTTTAAGATTGTAAGAAATGCATTTTATCGAGCAACTACTTTGGAAGATCTTTTTAGTCGGGTGACGGAGGATTGCATCTTGGGTTATTTGAGAGAAATCGGGTTGTTACATAAGTTTTAATGTGTGTATGTTTTAATGCGTTGGATTACTAAGTTATTGGCTTGAGTACTTAGAATTTTGTTTGATCGTTGCTATATAACTGCTGAATATTGCTGAACGCGGCATCAACCTTAATTCTCTCTCTCCGCTCTATATATTAACACAGTCCCTTCGAAGATCAAAAAGCCCCGTATTACAATGTTATAATCAACACAGCGCCATCTATCCACACAAGGAAAATGGTGATCTACGTCAAGGTCAAGCCAGGCGGGCTGACCAAGAAAAACAAAGCAAAAGTCCCACATAGGGAGCTCCAGGAAAGATTAATTCGAACAAACAAAAAGATAATGGCAGTTGAAAACAGTTTTACAATGAGCCCGCGCTATATATCAACACTGTGCTTTTGACGACTCAAAAGCCCCGTGTGACAATGTTATATTCAATACAGCGCCCTCTATGTATACCAGGAAAATGGTGATCTAGGTCATCCCAGCCGGGCTGACCAAGACAAACAAACAAAAACCGCCGCGAACAGCAAAAATCTGACGAATCAACTCAAAATTTCACCATGCACAAATGTTCACGAAAAATACTACACAAGAAATCTGGTATAATACTAGCTTTAAACCCCAGAAATAATCAAAATAACAGTGACGAATTTGCAAGTGCAAATCACTCAGCCTGACTACATCCGGGCCCCTTCTTGAAATATGAAATGTTTCCCCGACATAAAATTGTGAGGAAAACGAAGATTGGCGTTTCTATTTCAACACAGTGCCCTCCTGAACTTTTTGTGCTCACCTCGAAATGAAGCAAAGTGTTGCGAGAATCTAGACCAGTTAGAGACACAGCAGCTTCAGTTATTTGTTGTTAGGTTTACTAACAATGGTAACATAAGTTATTGAACAATTGATATATAGCTGAACAGATGAACACTTCTCTCTTGAACAGACCCCTGTCTCTGCTTCTACGATATTCAGTGAATATTAAGCTAACACAAAACAAACAGAATTCATTCGTGATGCAATAATATGTCCTAAATATTTCTGATATGTTGAGCAATATTTGAACCTGATCCATGTCATAAAACTAGAGGGGAGATTATGAGAATGAACCGAATCCCAGACGGTGTCCTACGTTCTGGGTCCCTGTCGCCGACACCGGGACAGGCCGGCATTTCCCAGGGACTAATGTGGAACCCACAATTTAGCCGGTTCTTCCTTCTGTAATTTGCTACCCTTCATCCACAGCCTTAGGAATTTCGGTGTCCGTGCGTCCGGTCCACCCAGTCCCGCAATCATTTCTGTATAAAACCCTTCCTGTCTCTGCTTCTATGTTATTCAGTGAATATTAAGCGAGCACAAAACAAACATATACATATTTTTAACATTTCAAGTGGGATTTCATTCATTGATACAATAATACGTCGTAAACATTCTGATATATTGAACCATATTTCATGTTAGTAACTTGATTGAAATCGTTCTTATAATAGGAGCTGTGTGTCCAGTGCCTCGTGTTTAGCATAATTTCGCATTTGTCGTATACTCCCCAGTAACACTGGCACGGTGTGTACAGGGCCACGAGTGGCATGAGCCCTGCTTATTCAAGGGCTTTCGGCGCCCGTTGGTCCCGCTTACCCAGTCCCACAATCAAGTCTGTATAAGATCCATGTCTCTGCTTCTACGATATTCAGTGAATATTTTTAAAATTTCAGATGCAATTACATTAATTGATGCAACAAAGTGGCCTATCCAACAGTTTGTTTGCCATAGCACTAACAAATAATTATAGACTCTCACCTAGGGAGCCGCACAACAAGACTCCCACACAGGGAGCTCCAGAAAAGATTCAATCGAATAACCAAACAAAAAAATAATAACAGTTGTAAACAGTTTTACAAATAGCCCGCGCTATATATTAACACAGTGCCTGGGAAGATCCAAAAGCCCCGTATGACAATGTTATAATCAACACAGCGTCATCTATCCACACAAGGAAAATGGTGATCTACGTCAAGCTCAAGCCAGCCGGGCTGACCAAGACAAAACAAAATATAAAGCAAAACTGCCACCTAGGGAGCTCCAGGAAAGATTAATTCGAACCAACAAAAAGATAATAACAGTTGAAAACAGTTGTGCAAATAGCCCGCGCTATATATTAACACAGTGCTTTCGAAGACCCAAAAGTCCCGTATGACAATGTTATATTCAATACAGCGCCCTCTATCTACACCAGGAAAATGGTGATCTAGGTCATCCCAGCCGGGCTGAGCAAGACAAAAAAACTAAAACAGCCGCGAACAGCGAAAATCTGACGAATCAACTGAAAATTTCACCATGCACAAATGCCAAAAACGTTCACGAATACTACACAAGAAATTTAGAATAATACTAGCTTTAAACCCCCAAAATACTCGAAATTGCAAGTGAAAATCACTCGGTCTACATCCGGGTCCCTTCTTGAAATATGTAATGTTTCCTGGCACAAAATTGTGAAGAAAACGAAGATTGGTGCTTCATTTTCTGCTCAGTGCCCTCCTGAACTTTTTGTACTCGCCTCAAAATGAAGCAAAATGTTGCGAGAATCTAGACCGTCAGTTAGAGACACAGTAGCTTCAGTTATTTGTTGTTGGGTTAGCTAACAATGGTAACATAACAAACTATTGAACAATTGATATATAGCTGAAATGATGAACACTTCTCTCTTGAACAGATCCCTGTCTCTGCTTCTCTTTTTTTTTTCGGAAAAACTGCATGATAAATTAGTAAAAATCAGAAATTTAGGTGAAAAATGACGAAAACATCATCTTTCTGGTATCCCACATGACCGGCATTTTGAATTTACCTAAAATGTCACAAGTGTCAGCTCTCATTTTTTGTCGTTCCGGAGATAGCGTCGAAAGTTTGATAGGGGCATAATGCCGACCCCCGCCCCCGACCTGGTAGGGTTAACATTTTCGGAATTTACCATTTTAAGCTAATTAGTAACATACAATTCAAAACTTTACTGATGATTTGTGCGGGGGACAAATCTCTGATTACTGAATGTGAGCAGATTAATTAATTCAGAAACTCAGACAACAACGACTGATACTGATCAGCGATACGGAGTTGATATTTTGGAACATCCTGCTGCTAGCGTGAAAACGGTTGACCTATTCTCTCTTGTATGAAACTAGCCTATTGTATTACAATATTTTTTTCTTTGAATTTGATTTTATCTGTTTTATGAATTAGGTCTTTGAATTATGGAAACGAAAATTCTTTGGTGAACGAAGGCGGAAAATATTGAATGCCGGACTAGCTAGTGCTTTGGCCAATGGGAGTTATATGCCCTGTCGAATCACTCTCCCCAATCCCATAGCTATAGTGACTAAGATTCAAGGTCTCGCAACTAAACAAATGTCTCAGGCTCCATTGGGCGGTAGATGCCATTTTTCATTTGTGATTTTTGATCACTCTCATGATCCTACAGCTATCCCGACAAATTCCATTATCTTTCTGCCAAAGCCGTTCAATGAAAACATATAAACCTACACAGGTTACAACACGTAAGTTATTATTGTGCGGACATTTAAACAAATTCAGGTGTCAAATGTATGCAAATACATACAACTCAAATCGTCTACGGAAGAGCTAGATGGCAATGGGCACATACCATATACCGTGTACTTGCGATTTCTCGACTCTCTAACTTACTATTCATCACTAGGACCTTATAGAACACTTTTATTAACCTTATCTTGCCGGGAGTTTTGGGATCTGTCCAGGCCTGGTGACCGAAATGCCCCCCGTTCCCCCCCCCCCCCCAATCGATTTTCTTACCCCTTGAGCTAGGGAGCTGAAGCTTATCACACAATACTCTTGGGTCAAGTTCTACCAGAAAATGTAGAAAAAAATCCAATATGGTCGCTTTGATGACGCCATAGTGACGTCATTTTCAAAAATGGCATTTTTTGGTCGATTTTATGGTCGGATTTTCCGATTTTTTTGTATTTATGTAATTCTCCGCAAAAACTGCATGATAAATTAGTAAATATTAATGAGATGCGTAATAAAACTAGTTTTGCCCACTTTTCATCGCGGAAAAGCAGAAATTTTGGAGAAATGTGACAAAACCATCACCTTTCTGATACCCCACGTGGACGCCATCTTGAATTTACCCATGATCCTCTGCACGGGGGTTATGCAAATAGGCTCAAAATGACTCCAATATGAAAAACCATAAAATCAAGGAGTTTCCGCTCTCCATTTTTTTGTCGTTCCGGAGAGAGCGCAGAAAGTTTGGTAGGGGGGCCATTTTGCCCCCCTCCCCAGCCAGGTAGGGTTAAGTAAAAATATCAGCGTTTAATAGAAATGATCACTCATATATTAATGTCAGAAACCATATGTCTTTCTTCCGTTCTTCTGCACTTTAAAGTTGTCATTCTTGAGATGTTACCATGTTTATAGAATTGCTTGAATTCACATTAGCAATATATATTATGTGAAATTCAGTAAAACCTTAAACCAACAGCTTATAGGTATCCCAATGTGTACAACTGTGGACTAATTTGGCAGAATTATATCTGCTCTCGCATGAATACGCCTATTGTAGAAAGTGTCAAAAGATAACGAATTCAAAGCCGTGCCTATATAAGCGAAGCCGTGAAGAATATATTCCCCCTTCGCTGGACTTGAAGGTAACTGCTTATATTCCAGACCAATACCTTTGTAAAATGAAAGTGGCTTATACTCTCACGCCCACTTTACCACAATAGAGATATTACAAATTTGCCGCAGTTAACTACCCATTGCTAGATAGCAATACCCCAGGAGGATCTACACGCTGGGTGAAGAGGAGATATACATATCTCGCCAGGCGATATTTGTTACATCCCCTGCAAAATGTGACGATTTCAATTAGCGTCACAAGACATAATTACATAATCTTGTCAAACAAGGCTACACCAATAAACGCCTTCATTCTAAGTTTCTCAAATGTTCTTATATTTTACACTGATCTCCTAAATATCGCAAGATCTCTGGCTCTATTTTTCGTAATGTCTGTGACTAGGGACCGTGTTTATAGCTCCATGTTCTTCAAATGTACTGCCTTAACCCTATCTGGCCTGGGCTTTTTGGGACGTATCCTGACCTGGGGCGGGGGAAGCTTTCTCTTACCCATTGAGCTAGGGAGCTGAAACTTACCACACCATACCCTTGGGTCAAGCTCTACCAGAAAATGTGAAAAATCCAAGACGGCCGCTTCGATGACGGCGCAGTGACATCATTTTTAAAGACCGCAATTTTTGGTAGATTTTTCGGTCAAATTGTCCGAATGTTTTATTTATGCAATTTCTGCGCAAAAACTGCATGATAAATATTAATGTGATGTGAAATAAAAAAGTTTTTGTTCACTTTTCATCGCGGAAAAGCAGAAATTTTGAAGAAATATGACGATAAAATCACTTTTCTGATACCCCACGTGGTCGCCATCTTGAATAGACCCATGATCCTCTGCTTGAGGGGTCATGCAAATAGGCTCAAAATGATCCCAATAAGATAGGCTATGAAGTCACGAAGTTTAAGCTCTCCATTTTTTATCGTTCCGGAGAGAGCGCAGAAAGTTTGGTAGGGTGGCCATTTCGCCACCCACCTCCCCCCCAGGTCAGATAGGATTAAGAAGGCCTTGCTGAGATACATTGTACTCTCCAAAGCGATTTTAAATTTGATTTGGATAAAGAATCAGTGATAAATATTTGATGTAAATAACAGCACGAGGTCTTGCCTTCTTCATTGAAATTTTTTGAAAGTTTTCACTTAGAGGAAACCATATTGCGCTCTTTTTAAGTCTTTTTATGTATATTTGTAATTGATATTAACCGTCCTACCAAACTGGTCTTTCAGTGTATTGATGCCGAAATTCCTTCGTGAACAACAGCTGAATGTCGAATGTCGGCTCTGACGCCTACATGTATATGCAAAAGCTATGTTTCATGTTCCAGGCCATGGCTGACGTTAAATGCCATCTTTGATTTCTATTATCGGATCCTTAGTTATGAAGTGCCCGGCTTCGAATGGAAGTAAGATTTATTTGTTGTTACTCTCACTGTGCCAAAGACTGTCCGGATGATGAGATTTCGACCAAAGCTGTGACTATACGGCGGTTACAAAGAGGCAGCCGAGGAGGTTTGGTCAATTTTGGTACGGTAAAATTTCGATGTCGTTTGCCATGGTATAGTGTATCTCAGTCACGTGTTGTGTGTGCCGTGTTGGTTCGTTGCGAAATGAATGAAATATTGCGACTTTTAACTCCTCATCTTGAATGTGCTTGTTCATTTGAGCAACACGCAGATGTAAAAATCGTGACGTTTAAACTATTATATCCATATATACTGACATCGTCAACAGGTGGACCGCTAGGAAATTATACTCATCGTTCTGCTGGCGAATATACAAAGGAGGACCCGCTCCCGAATCCGAGGAAGATAATCCAGAATCACCTGATTTTTGTCACCAAAAAATCGTAGGCTGGATACTAACACGCATAGTCTGGAAATGTCATGGGTCCAGTCTGATTCCAAAGTCGTTACAAAATCAGGCTTCACCCAGCGATTTTTCGAAATGAGCATTGGCCCTCTAACATGCAGGCAATACGCAACTGTTTGTCTCACATTTCAAGGGAACCAGCGACCCCAAATTTCTCGCAGGGGACTGGCCATTGCAGCATATATAGTTGTGCTTTATCAAGAAAGCTTCATCGTAAAGGAAATTGGAAATGAATGTTACCAACCTTCTAAACAGCATTAGTATATATAAAATACAAGATGGTTTCCTACAAGAGAGAAGCGTTCAACAGTTTTTGCTGACGTCAGCAAGACATGGTGATGTTCTTTCTAACAAGTATTCTTAAAAAGATGTGTTTCAGCTTTGAACGAAATCGCTAGTTTACGGCTGGTAAGATTTATTGTCATTTGTTTCACCTGAAGCACAGGTTAGCTAGCAAATTGAAGGTGTCAATACCGGGATGACATCGAAACCAGAGGAGTCCATGCTTCATGCTAATGTTTGGGACCTCTAATCGTCAATGAATTAAGCCTGCTCATTGTCCGTTCCACCTTTCAGAATATATCGACCAGCAACCCTGATTTGAATAGAATAATCTCGCGTTAAGACAATATACATATTTGATATTGCTGTCCATGCATGTGTGGAAGCTCATCGAAAGCAGCCGTGAATAAATATGCGAACACACGTTCAGTCAAATCAGATGATGTGTATGCGCATGATACTCTCGTTTCATTTACTCCGCAAATAACGACATCACTGTCCATTATGCGAGGACATTGTCCTCTATTTACCTAACCGAAAGGTTAACACATGCACTCCAATTGTTTGTAGTATTTTTCCATCGATGCATCGAGATATCATCTCATATCGACATAGACATTAGTTATAATCGTTATTATAGCGGAAAGAGGGCGAATATATAAACGTTGCTGCAAGGCAAACCTATGCTGGAAATATGAAATTCGCCAAAGTCAGTGAATTAATTGCCAGGGATACTGATATACATGTAAGCTACGCTCCTAGTTGGTACCACGACGCTTTTTAGGAAAAACGGTTGGAGTGTAGTTTCAGGAGAGAATATCGCTTCGTCATTGAATCAGGAAGTGCTACGGATGTGGTAAAATATAACAGTTCACTGCTTGCAGGATGCAGGGATGCAGCGAAAAACTTTGAGGAATAATATGTGCAAGTTAAACGTTTAGTCGAGGAAATAAATTCACCAGGAGCTGACAGATAACCTCATCCTCTCAAGGGAACACTTTCAGAAATTCAGACAAATCTGCTTCTGCATATTCACGTGCAGAGGAATTGTTGACTACGTGAAATCACGAAATATGCTGAATGTCATCGAGACAAGCCACGAGGAACAATATGAGGAGAATGATACAAACTTTAAGATTGATGACATGGACATTATTGTGGCGGATACTAATTCCAGCAGCCCCAGCAGCTATAAATTTGACATCAAATTCGGTGTGGGCATTTTCCTCCACAAAATTATTCCTATCGGTACAACCGGGAATTTGATTCTTATTCTGACGGTTTTACGATGTAAAATTCTACGCATGTCCCCGACATATGTTATATTGCTGAGACTGGCTACAGCAGATTTATTGGTGTGTTTGAACTATTTTCTGTTCGATATACCTGAGACTCCGGATGCAATATGTAAAATTTACTATGCCATAATATTATCCACGACTGGAGTAAGCTCTTACCACCTGGCATTGTTTTCTTTTGCTCTTCTGAAATCGTTAATTGCCAGACGTCATGTGACAGCCAAGAAGGTAAATTGGTTATGTGTTATTCTATGACTTGTGCTGTTTTCTTGCAACTCAACAACAGCGATCTTAGCAACAGGACAAGATACTCTCAGCTATGGTGACAACAGTACCACTTGTGTGATCAAAGAAGTTCCGGAGTCTACGCGTTCTTTTATGCCGTTCTGTGCTTTCTCACTCCACTTATATTTTTCGTTGCATTCCATGGGGTAAAAGTATATAAGCTTAGAAAGAATGTGGTAACTTCCGAAACCAAGACTTGATGTGACTGTTTCTGGGCCATTTGTCATAACAATAACGTTCATCTTCGTTCTCTGCTGGACGCCCATATGCTTATTTGTGATGCTTGAATATACATTCAAACTTCAAATATCGCCGTTAGTGAATGCCATTGGGCAGGAACGCCCAGGTCTGCTTAATGTTAACAGTGCCACCAACCCCTTTTTGTACTTCTTCATGTCGTCGATTGTACGGAAACATGCCATTTCGTGCGATGCAAAGCCTGTGGTGTTCAAAAATTGTTTCACATTTGGTCGTTAATTGACGCGCCAATCAATTGGGCAGTAAGTAATCACGAATACATGGACGAGTGATTGGCTGGTTAACTAAAGTTCCAGACCTGCATTTCATCTTAATATTATAGATGAGGAACTTAGAAGGATCTTAAGTGATGGACAGAAGGCTGAAATGTTGCGTTTCTCTACACTTTATCTCAATAGCACATGTAGAACGTATTTTGATCGACTTGAAACTGCACAGGTATTAATCTGAGTGGAATTCTTACCAACTTTGCATAATGCTTTAATACATTTATGTCATTTTCGGTAAACTTTTGGAGTGCTTTTCAGAAATTCAATGCCGTACAAACACGCTGAAACACCTTAACCCCTGTCCAGGCGGGGTTGCGCTTTGCTCTCTCCCTCCCCCCCCCCTTGCTTTAAATGTTTCCTTACCCTTGAGCCAGGGGACTGAAAGTTACAACATTATACGTTTGAGTCAAGCTTCACCAGAAAATATAAAAATCCAAGATGGCTGCCTAGATGACGTCACAGTGCCGTCATTATCAATAAAGGCATCTTTCATTGTTACCATGTCATTAATAGATATGTGTTTAACAGTATGTGATGAAAGGGTTATAATATGGTTGGTTTGATATCAGGTATTAGTCTTTGGCCATTTCGAGGTGATAACCGGGACGATATCAAAAGAACCATTTAATAATCTATATTTATCACCTTAATAATGGGAGCATATCGACCAGCAGTCCCGCTTGTAATTTCGGTTCCGAACTTGTCGAGCAACTGGCATCTCCTGAAATTACAGTACCGTTACCAGATATACGATATATAACCACGAATTACAAAAGTGCATGAAAGAAATCTTGCCAATCCTGTGCGTTCGTGAAGAAATTCAACAATACTTCTGAAAAACTACATGATCTTTGATAAGTTCTGTACGGAGAAAATCTTCGGTGACCTTGGACTCCACAGTCGCATTTACCTTTCAATCTCTGCTAGTAAACACTCAACTGTCTGTAAATTCTCTTTCTGCCGGACATACGAATAGATATAATAAAATAACGTATAGACAGAGAAATCATCGTCTATCGTAATATGCACGTATTTCGTTTTATCGCCGCAGTTGAGCTTGCGAGTGATTATAGTGAATGGCGAATCAATATACTTCCATGTATACCTGTGATTCGGTCAAAATACCAAAATCGTTGTACACACAACGTGAAAGTAAAGTTTTTGGGGCATTTTGAAGTGAATGCGCTTTGACAGACGGAGGTGATAAATACGTTACTTGTTTCTGCGCAGTATGGTAGGGGATTTCTTGGGCTTGCCAACCAAAAGATCGCATAATTCTCATTCGCCCCACTCGCTCGCTTAAAACATGTACGATCATTTGGTTGGTTCACCTGAATATCCGTTGCCAAACAGCAAAAACACGAATGACATTTACATATAGGCAATCAAATGTGTTCACAGAACAATTTGTTTTATGTCGCGTGACAGTCACGTGGTCAGATATTATTCTCTGGATTATTTATCGTATCGCAACCCGACAACCAATTTATTACAGCCCGAAAATCATCTTTCCCACGAGAATATCCGATAGAAATCCACTGAAACAAAGCAAAATGGTTGACATGTCATGTTTATTTAACATTTTTCAATACACAATTGTCATCTCTTCACCCACAATGACACTGAACGGGTGAGTTCTGAAACTGAAACATTCTGGAAGACATCCCGTCTTAGATGCGTCAGTGGAGATCTTTATACCCTTGTTGTTCAGCATCACGTATGCGATTGCTGCTAACTCGACCACTGATCTGGAGTCATGGAGGAATGCTGAATACGATTCACGAAGAGGAACTGGTAAACACTGGTGGGAACGGTCATAAGTTCTGATCTAGTAAATGAACCTTTACATACACTCTTTGATAGGCTGGAGTTTCTTCCAATTTCTCCAGAAGCCGATGAAAATACTAGATTTATTTTTGAAAATTTGAATTGACCAATAAAGTCATTTAAACTGGACTATATCCCGCGATGCAATATTGTTTCTATAAAACTTCATTGTCATACGTCCCATCACTTCATTGTCATACGTCCCTTAACTCGATTTTCATACATCCCTTAACGCCGTTGTCACACGTCCCTTAACTCCGTGGTCATACGTCCCTTAACTCCGCTGTAATACGTCTCTTAGCTACATTGTCATACGTCTCTTAACTCCAATGCCTTACGTCCCTTAACTCCATTGTCATACGTCTATTAACTCCATTGAGATACGTCCTTACCTCCAATGGCATACGTCCCTTATGAGTCCATTGTCCTACGTCTCTTAACTCCATTGTCACACTTGCCTTATCTTCATTGTCACAAGTTCCTTAACTCCATTGTCATACGCCCCTTACATCTATTGCCACACGTCCCTTAACTCATTACCATACGTTCTTTAACTCTATTGTCATACGTCCCTTAACGCCTTGTCATACGGCCCTTAATTTCATTGGCATACGTCCCTTAACTCCCTTGTTATGCGTCCCTTAACTCCATCGTCATACGTCGCTTAACTCCCTTGTCATACGCCCCTCCCTATCTATTGTCATACGTCCCTTAACTCGATTGTCATACGTCCCTTAGCTCCATTGTACATTCCATTTCCGGTACAAATATCGTGAAACAGCGTAGGGACGGCACACACCCGATTTTTTACTGAATATATTGCTCTGTACAGCATGGCTAGTAGCAGGACGGAAGTTCTCAGGGCCAGAAATTTACAGTTACTGCACAGATATGGCATAGTTTCAGTGCAAATATCCGAGAACTAAGCAATCAATACACAGCCACGTTTCAAATCAGATTATCTCGCGTTGAGACAATACAGCTAATGGCGGTGGGTGCTTCTAACGCTTGCAAGCTTGTCGAAACCAACTATAAATAAACAGGCGTACATGCATTATCCTCAATCAAGATCTTTATCTCGCTTGTCCATGTTTTTGATTGCGATGGAATTAAGTTAACCTTTGGTCTAACAGGCACTAATCGTGTTTGCAAAGCCGTGGAATAGCTTTAATAATAAGCTCGCTTCAACTGCTTCGCAAATAGCGAGAGCACTGTCCAGAGTGAAACAATAGTGTGCTGTATTTGCATAACTAAAATGCTAAGTTATGATTTTTATTGTTCGTATCATGTGTCCATAGATACAGAGAGATATTTCACATCAACATCGTTCTCATAGCCCGTGGCAATGTTCCCGCAGATGACGAATATCCAACGTTGTTGCTGGACTGGGACAAAACTATCTAGGAGATATGCACATAGCATGGATAAAAAAGGCTTAGAACCCACTCTGTGAAATATTTACCACGGACATTGATACACATACCATCGGGCTTGTGGAGATAAACGGTTAGACACACAGTTATTGTATGAGGAAACGAGATTCACAGATATAGCTTCGTCATTGAATCAGGAATTGCAAGTGATGTGTTCCACTATACCAGTTCACTGATTACAGGGTACAGAGATGTGGGAATATTAGGTTTAACGTTTAGTCGCTGAATAATTCTTCACCGACCTGCACTGTTAATATGGAATATGAGCTTAACATGGGACCACGCTTATGAATATTCACACGAAGATAAATAGTTCACTCCAGGAAATCGCTAAATATGCTGAATATAACAGAGACAAACCAGGAGGGACTATTGATGGACAATGATACATACAAGAGCGATGCCATGGACAATATTGATGGGCGTTCTAATAGCAGCGGCTTCAGCATCCAAATGCTTGAAATTTTTAGCGGTGTCCAAATTTTCCTCCACATAGTGGTTATTATTGGTATAGCAGGCAACCTTTGTCTTATCTTGCCCGTTTTACGCTGTAAAAGTCTACGGATGTCCCCGACCTATATAATATTGATGAGTCTGGCTGCAGCAGATTTGTGTGATTTGTTCCTGCTCGATATACCTGAAACCCGGATGTAGTATGTAAAATATACTATACCATAATATTATCCACGACTGGACTAAGCGCGTACCACCTGGCTTTGTTTTCTTTTGTGCGCTACCTTACTCTTCTAAAGCCATTATTTGCCAGACGTCATGTGACAGACAGGAAGGTGGCTTGGGTATGAGTTATTCTATGGCTTGTGCTATTTGCTTACAATTCAACAACTGCGATCTTAGCAACAGGACAAGACACTCTGAATTATGGTGCCAACAGAGCCGTTTGTGACATCAAGGAAAATGGCGGAATGTATGTGCTCATATATTCCATTCTGTGTTTCTTCACACCAAGTAGTTTCACCGTTGCATTTCATGGGATAAAATTCTATCAGCTAAGAAAGAAAACGGTACACTCCGAAAACGAGACTTAAAGAAAAACTGTTTCTGGGCCAGTTGTTCTGACACTAACGTTAATTTTTGTTCTGACTTGGACGCCCTTTTGTTTATATTTGTTGATTGCGCGTACATTCAAAGTTGAATTATCACCGTTGGAGAATGTCCTGGGTATTATGGCATGTCTGATTGTCGTTAATAGTGCCATCAACCCCTTTTTGTACTTCTTTCTGTCGCCGATTGTACGTAAGCACGCTTTATCGTGTGTCACAAAGCCTGGTTTGTCTAGGAATTGTCTATCATGTTTTCTTTAATGAACAATTAATTTTGTGAAGCGTAGTGAATCGTAAGCACGATTGATTAATTGAATCGTTGATTGATCGATTAATCATTGATCGATTGATTGATTAACCTAGGATACAAATCCGTCTTTCATCATTACGTAAGGGATGGTCATCAAATACAGAGGAACAAAGATTAAAGAGGATCCCAAATGGAAAATTAAACAGATGAAAGAGAATTGATTTCCATATTTATTCTAAGTATTACGTATTTATTATTCGTTGTGATTGTAGTTTTGTGACTGGTAAATATTGTGGGAAAGAAGCACTTGGTCGGCGTCAGGCCTCACAAATATGGTATAAGAACTTGTCAATCTGATTAAAACTCAGACTTAATAACCGCTCCTCTATCGGACAGTCTGTATCTTAAATCTGTCGCACATGTCATACTGAAGACCAATCACAGTCCAACTTCAACGGGCGAATAGGTGCCTATCCGATTATTTCTGTAGTGAACGAGGCGCAGAAAAATCCAGCCCAGGCGGTTGACGAAGTTCTTGCTCTCCATGAGCAATCACCGAAGATAATTATTTGCTCGGATAGGCACCTATTCGCCAGTTGAAGTTGGACCGTGACTGGTCGCCAATCTGACATGCGCGACAGTTTTAAGATACAGACTGTCCCAGATCTTAACTAGCGACATGTCCGATAGAGAAGCGGTTATTACGTCTTGAGTTTATTCTATCTGACGGTCACATAGTTCTTTTTACATCACATGACTTGACACGGCGATAAAACGAAATTTGTATCTATTTGAATTGGGGTCAAGTGACTTCTTGTCAGTACGCCGGTATCTTTTCGACCACCCTTGTTATGCGGCATTTAATTTTGACTTTTATTTTAAAAAAATGTGCTTCACGAGATAGCTCACTTCAAAGAGTTTTGAGTTTGGTAAAATTTGGTAGTCAAATGAAATGCCAGACATTAAACTAGAGATAATTAGACAGGAATATAATACAATATGAGCTAGGGAACTGAAACTTATTACACAATACTCTTTGGTCACGCTCTATTTAGAAAATCTAAAAATCCAAGGAGGTTGCAGCATTTTTCATCGATCGTCAGATTTTCCAATTTTTTTTAATTTATGCGTTTTCTTCGGAAACTGCATAAAAAAATAGTAAATAATAATCTGATGTGAAATAAAATAGTTTCTGTCCATAGAAAGAATAATGACGAAAACATTGCTTTTCTGGTACCAAACCAAACTTATAGAGTGTACATAGAAAGCTACAGATTAGCAATATTTCCGATTTTTTTATTTGTGCGTTTTCTTCGAAAAACTGCATGAAAAATTACATGTAGTAAATAATAAACTGATGTGAAATAAAATAGATTCTGCTCACGTTCTCTCGCAGAAGAATAATGACGAAAACAGGGCTTTTCTGTTACCAAACCAAACTTTCAGAGAGTACATATAAAGCTACAGATTAGCAATATTGCAAGCTTCGAGCAGATCAGACTCACACATGCCTGCTGTACAGGCAGAACTTGGCAAAGTCAAGATTAAGGCAAATATGAACTCCAGGCTTATGAAACAGGTTTATCAATATTGTCTCTGGTTTACCGAACCTGGGAGTTCTACATTCTGTGACAAAATCAAGAAAATCTTATCTGTACACAGATTTTATCATGTAAAATCCTTACAACAATCCTTCTTGGATGTAGGTAACATTCGTCGTACAGTTTCCAGACGTGTTATCGATGACCACGATGTCTAGTCCATCCACTCATAAACTGGATCTATATGCTAAACTGAAAGACGAAAAAATACTTAACTTTTAACTTTTCTTAACCTCAACGTGTACTGAATACCAAATTAAGGATAATTAATCATACTGTAGAAATTGAATCAGGTCGTTATCACCCACCCATAATTCCAAGAGAAATGCGTGCTTGCCAGTACTGCAGGAGCTCTGTTGATGATGAATTTCATTTTGCAATGTGATGCTCAAATGATGAGGATTTGAGACGTCCACTCTTTACTTATTTAAACATCGACATTCAAATTTATCCTGCTCGCTCAATATTTTTTAAATTCCTTCGATGTAACTAGTATAACTTCACCAGACTGTTCGCTAAATGTTTGTACACAAGTTTCAAAAGAAGACTTCATCCAATATACATGTAGGAGTCGTTCAGGTGTGTAGTCAGTGGATTTTAATCCTGTCTAATCACATGTCTTTTACCTTGTTTATAGTTGTATCTGTTTATGTCTTGTCGTGGTTAACCAATGCAAATTGTGTTCATGCCTAATAAAGAATTTGAATTTGTTAACTTGGCCCATTAGATCGGCTTCACTTGGTAAACTCTCAAAAATTTATATGCACAAGATTTTTAAACCACAGATTTATACATGAAACTAAAGTACTTCTGCAACCAATTGAAATATGTACAAAAGGCAAGACGTCATGATCTATCTCTGATTGAAGGTCAATATTTTCTAAATTCCTTCGATGTAACTAGTATAATTTTCTGTACACAATTTTTAAAAGAAGACTTCCTTCAATACAGGAGTCATTCCGGTGTGTAGTCAGTGGATTTTAATCTTGTGTAGTCAGTGGATTTTAATCCTGTCTAATCACATGCCTTTTACCTTATTTATAGTTGTATCTGTTTATGTCTTGTTGTGGTGCCTTAACCAATGTAAATTGTGTTCATGCCTAATAAAGAATTTGAATTTGTTAACTTGGCCCATTAGCCCGGCTTCAGTTGGTGAACTCGCCAAAATTTATATGCGCAAGATTTTTAAATATTATAGTATATTATGAGATAATATGATATATCTCAGGAAAAATAAAATTGACTCGAGATAGGAATCCTTAGTCGAGGAGGCGCGAAACGACGTCATTGGTCACATGATATTGCGCTAATGTTTAATAGGCACAGGGCAGCTATTTAGCATTGACAATATCGCGAACACGGAAAAGTATATGTAGTTACTTTCAAAATGCATCAAAGTTTAAGATTTTATTATCCAGAAGTTAGATGGGCTTAAGGCTACCTCTGTATTCTCGGGTCTGAATGTGGTGCCTTAACCGATTTCCGTCGACGAATTATTTCCTGTATAGTCATATGGTTGCTTTTTATCGCCAGCCGTCGTCAATCTTTCCCACCTCTTGCATATCGCTCCAATTTATTACCTGTATATGGTAGGATTCTGCTGGTGGACTGTTGGTCCCCGAGGCTCGCCCTCTGTACATATAACTCTTCAAATATATGTAGGTTTATTGTTTCGGTGGGAAATTTAAGCCGTACGACGCCGGCTTTTGCAGGTTAGTTTTCCTTGGTATTTTTTTCATTTACGGCGTTACTTCATCGGACGTCCATAATGCTCATCCTTTATCATCAGATGAGTTGTTTGAGCTGATCTGTCATCACAGCTCCCAAACTAGCCTAGCTAATTCCGCTTAAGCCGGTGCTAGGGTCCGTGTGGATACTTCATAGTCCCCACATGAACAGCTGCGATAAAAGCGCGACTGAGATACTGAAGCTACGTCTGAGATTCCTCCGTATTCTCGGGTTTGAATGTTGGTGACGCATTCTTTCCGCATGGTTGTTTTTTAGTCGCCAGACGTCAATTTTTCCCACCTCTTGCATATCGCTCCAATTTGTGAAGCAAAGAATTCACTGGCAATCACATAGTGCGTCATTTTCGAACAGCGGACTTGATAGAGCTATTGCATCATCGCTCTGAAATATTTGTATCCCATACCGCTCAAGCCGGGTGCTGGGGATCGCGTGGTCTTGCCACCCAAAATGTCCACATTAATAGCTTCCAATACAGCTTTCTGGGATACAAAACATCACAGGGAACACTTCCGGTTCTTGTGAGGCTTTTAGAAATAAGCAGTCGGTATATTTGTTTATGTGGTCATATGACTTACGTATACGCCAGAATTGATTTCCACCACCCTTATAATGTTGTATTTTATTCGTTGGCAAAAGGCAAGAATAAAAAAATGAAGCGTTAATACCAATGTAAACGAATGACTTGTTTTTAACTTCTGTGTTTAGTCACGTGGGTAATGACGTCATTTCGCTCCTCCTATGATCCAGACATCAGGACGGCTCTCTTGACCGTAGTCTCATCGATATAATACTGAAATATTTGAGTATTACTCGTAACCGTAGCAATTTCTCCGCGTAGTGATTGACACAAATAATTTTGATACGGGGCGCGAAATAATATGTATTTAAGGACAATCACAACATAGTTGATCTATCTCTGATTGAAGGTCAATATTTTGCATATTTATTCCGATTTCATAATTCCAGTGACACTGGCCATCGTAATGATCTTCTGTGAATTTGAATCTGAAGTTGCGTCACCTTTGGAATATTTGCCCTGATATACTGGATGAAAAATATTAACACAGAATGTTGTTTTTCACAAAACTTTATCAGAATATCACCTGTAAAATGTATTTTATTTGATGTGAAATACCCCGAGAATGAAACTGAGCAACATTGCATGATGTTTGTAATATCCCAGGATATTCTGTTCATGGGGTTATGTAAATAGATTAACAATGACCCCAATATTATTAGCTACAAATTGGAGCAATATGCAAGAGGTGAGAAAAATTGACGTCTGGCGACTAAATAGCAACCATATGACTCTACAGTAGAGCATCCCTTGGCACCTAACATTCATACCCGAGAATACGATGGATTCTCGGACGTAGCCTTAGCATCTCAGCCGCGCTTTTATGAACTATTCCACTATGAAGTATCCACACGGCCCATAGCACCAGCTTAAGCGGAATTAGATACGCTAGCTCATACAAAGTCACGGAGTGTCAGCTCTCAAGTTTTTGGATATAGGGTAGAAAGTTTGGTAGGGGGCCATTTAGGGGGCCAGTCTGGTGGGGTTAAATATCCGAATCAACCATCAATGTGAATGAGTCATTGAAGTTGTTTAACAGGCCCACTGATTTTGATGGGTAGATTCTTTTGTATATAAAATGTTATCTGGCTTGGGGGCACTTAACGCCCCCTCTCTCCTGATTTTTGTTTTGCTCCTATCTCCGGTACGACAGAAACTTGAGAGCTAACACTCAGTGACTTTTTACATTATCGTATTGGGGTCGTTTTAATTGGGGTCACTGAAGATTATTAAAAAAAAATGGCGGCCATGTGGGGTATCAGAAAAGTGACATTTTCATCATATTTCTTCAAAATTCTTACTTTTCTGCATGGAAACTTGAGTAAAACTATTTTATTTCGTATCAGATTATTATTTACTAATTTATCGACCAGTTTTTCCGAATAAAACACATAAATAAACAATTCGAAAAATCTGACCGAAAAATTGTTGTGGCGTCGTCATGGCAGCCATTTTGGATTTCAGTTACATTTTCTGTTAGAGCCTGACCCAATTATAAAGTGTGATAAGATTCAGCAGCCTAGCCATAAGGATAGCGAAAATATATATTGGGTCGACCCTGTGGAAGATCGGCCTTCTTGGCTGAACGGGCCATCGACTTTAAAAAAGTTCATTATTATTATTATTATTTCCGCTCTCCCTCAAAGCTGTGGTACACCCCAAATCGCCCAGGCCAGATAAGGTTAAATCATTCATTTGAATTTTCAATTTTCGAGAAGGTTTTCATGCATTTTGTGTTTCGTTGACATTTGAAATGAGAGCTTTAAATAGAGAGTTAATGTTATTCGTCGCTATGTAGCTGAAATATTACTGAACGCGAGGTTAAATTTAATTCTCTCTCTCTCTCTCTCTCTCTCTCTCTCTCTCTCTGTGAGTGTACTCTTTGAGATAGCTACGCGCTATATAAATAGAGTATCATCAAGTTGAACTATCAAGCTAGATAGTGTTAATGGGATTAAAACAACTCAATAGACAAAGAAATACGGATGACCGATATTTCATATAGGCTTGCCGGGTATGTACTGGAACCGTAAGGAATGCTAGTCAGTTCCGATATTCAGTAGACAGCCGTCACCCATGAGTACTTTTTGCGTTCATTATCGAAAGACCTCATTTGATAACGCAATACTATTTAAAACACCACTCATGAAGTAGGCATACACTAAAATATGAAGTACATACGCTAATTTCCTACAGCATGGAAGCGGTCAAACATTTTCATCAACGATCAGTATTCTTAATACAGATGCTTGTCGATGACGTTATTTAAAGTATAGAGTTCAATAAGATCTTGATGACGAAGAATAGTAAAGAGCGTTAGTAAATTCCTGGTGATTATTTTGGGATACTAGTGTATACTTACTATTGTTCCGTTTATATACTAGCAAAATCTGAGGTTCGTCAATCTATGAATAACAAAAGCTATAGATATAAAACCATACTATATGTTATTATGACTTATGAACCGTTATATGAATGTTTTGCCTGAAAGTTAGTAATGATTTAATACGTTTTGTGCATGAAGCTCTACACTATGTTCTTTCCTTCTTTTCTTTATTATATAATATCATTGACTGCAGTAATCCTATTTGTCCTGGGCGATTTGAGGTATACCACAGCCTGGGGGAGGGGCGGAAAATGCCCCGTATATATTTTCACTATCCCTAAGGTTAGAGGACTGCAACTTACCATACCAGATCTTTGGGCCAAGCTCGACTAGAAAATGTCTAAAAAAATCCAAGATGACCGTGATGATGACATCAAAGTGACGTACTTTTCATACTTTTCATTTTTGAACGAATTTCCGGTCAGATTTTTTGAATTTTTTTATTTAATTATTTTCTTAGCAAAAACTGCCTTATAAATTAGTAAGTAATTATCTGATATGAAATAAAATATGACCTCTGACGACGACGCAGCTCACCAATCCCCAGTGTACGAGTTGACACAGCGACACAGTTCAGCAATTACCAATCTAGAAGCATGTCCATCATAGCTCTCTAGATTTGTATCTAATACCGCTTATGCCGGTGCTAGGGACCGTGTGGTCATGTCATCCAAGTTGCCACATGAACAGGTACAATAAAAGCATACCTGAGATACAACACATATCACGAATCGTTAGATTCTTGGTATGTGCTTTAGAATAGGTTAACCAGAAGACTATACTGTGAAGTTATGTGACTCTGTCAGTATGTCGGCACCTCGTCCCATTTTTCTTATATGCGTAGTAATTTGACCCCACGAGTTACGGTTTCTAACGTATACTCCAATATAAAACTGGCACGGTGTGTACAGGGCCGCGAGCGGCATGAGCCCTGCTTATTCAAGGGTTTTCACTACAGAAAATTGTACATTTAACATGCATGTTAAATGTATGGTGCAGGAATGTGAGAGTCCAAAATTTCCATTCATTTATAATACATTTCGTATATGCTGTAATTAGATATTTATAATAATTTAACTGTACAGTGCAGCTTGGAGAGTCCCTAATTTCAGCTATATGACATAACCCTGTGGAATGTTTGGGGTGTACATTGATTTGATTGGTTGCAAAGGGTGGATGAGCCGCCGTAGTGAATATGTAGTTTTACTTACATTTGATACCCTGGTGAACGGTCGCATTCACAGACATTTGACTAGTAGGTTGAGAAAAATTCAATGATTGCATTCACTTAACATTTGAATTCCATACTGAGCCTATTGATTATGGTATTGTTTAGTTATATTTTTCCCGTGTG
Source organism: Hanleya hanleyi (assembly GCA_036873755.1). Classification (NCBI taxonomy): domain Eukaryota; kingdom Metazoa; phylum Mollusca; class Polyplacophora; order Lepidopleurida; family Hanleyidae; genus Hanleya; species Hanleya hanleyi. Next base: position 93,127 of record JAVTVY010029290.1, read on the forward strand.
ATGAAGGATTTTATATAATCGGATTTAAAATAAATTCCAGTCCGTTTGTATATAAACAAATAAAAATATCTACCATAGCTTCGCCATATAGTGGCCAGGTCATTGGCATATGGACATGATGTATGCAACCAACTTGTGATATATGCTTGTACATACGTGTCTTCCATATACGTGTAATGTACGGCGAAATCAATGGTTTTTATCTACATTTCACTGGGATTATTAAATCTGTATATTTCTGAAACATTTCCTATATGGATGACGAGTTGGTGAAATTGAACATAAAACGTATGAACTTGCTAGGTTTCATGTAATGACATTTTGTATTTCATTATATTTGCAACGTGCACTACTGTAAACCTGCATGATAAATTAGTAAATATTATTCTGATATGAAATAAAATGGTTTTTGCCCACTTTTCATCGCAGAAAAGCAGTAATTTTGAAGAAACATGACGGAAACATCAATTTTCTGGTTCACCATTTTGAATTTACCTATGAGCCTCTACCCGAGGGTTATGCAAATTGGCTCAAAATGACCTCAATATGATAAACTACAACGTCAGGGAGTGTCACCTCTCGAGTTTACGCCGTATCGGAGTTTTTGTCGTTTTGGAGGGGGTCGTAAAGCGCCCCTCCCCCATCCAGCCCTGGTAGGGTTAAATGTTACCTAATTTGTCTTTGAGAGATTAAATTGCCTTGATTGACAAATAAAAAAATTAGTGTATTATGTGACAAGAAATTTAACAAGAATAATAAGGATAATTCATGACGTTCCTCCGGGTCTCGTAATGGAGCAATCTTCGTTTGGTGTGATCTTTGAAACAATCGCCTATGAGATATTTATTTTTATTTCGATGAAGAGTTCAATATTTAATTGATGCAGAGATTCAGATTAAACAAAAAAATATCTGTAGAAGTTGGAAGCGTCAGTTCTAGAATAAAATACTATATCCCAGGTTAGTCTTTATCGAATGCAATTTTCCATTTGTAGTCAAGAAATATATGCATAGTATCTCTTTCGTCGAATTTACGACAAAAGAAATGATTACAATTTCGACATCGTTAACTATTCCTTTCTGGACAGTAATATTCCAGTAGAACCTGCATATGGCGTATACATATCTCCCCTAGTAGTATTTTCTAGATCCTGTGTTAAATATGACGATTTTGATCAACGACACAGAATATTATTGCAAAAACGTTAAAAAACAGGGTTATACCACCAAGAGCCTCTACTCAAAATGTTTTCAAATTTGGCGATACATGTCGCATGATGATAGAAATATAAGAATGAAGCGGACAAGATCTATGGCGTTACGCTTCGAAACTTGTGTCTAATCTCGCTCAACCCGGGGCTTGGGGCCGTTTGTGTCCACAAATACCAAGATCCTCATGGTGTTCATATGAACAGTATCAATCAAAGCCTGACTGAGACACATTCAACTTTAGCGAACGACTTTAACGAAAATCACATCGATTAAGAATACTGATCAGCGATAACGATTTTATATTTTTGGAACATCTCTTGCCGGCATCATTCAAAACTGTTGACCGTTTCTGTCTTGCAGGAAGCTAACCAATCGTTTTTTATTTATACTATGATTTTTATATTTAAAGTTGGTGGTAATGCTGTTATATCAGTTAGGCCTTTGGACTATAGACGCGGAAATTATTTAATGGACGACGGCTGAATAATGAATGACGGACTAAACGGACTATTTCGACCCTAAATAGTTTTCTCGTCCCTTGAGCTAGGGAGCTGAAACTTACCACACTATACCCTTGGGTCATGCTCTACCAGAAAAATGTGAAAAAAACGAAGACGACCGTTTCTTTGCAAAATCTGCATGATAAATTAGTAAATAATAGTCTAATTTGAAATAAAATATATTTTGCCAAATTTGCCTCGAAGAGAAACAAGACTTTTGAAAAGCATATCTTTTCTGGTACCCAACATGGCCGTCATCTTGAATTTACCCATGATCCTCTACTGCAAATAGCCTCAAAATGACCCCAATATAATAAACTAAGAAGTTGCGGAGGGTCAGCTTTCATGTCCTTGTCGTTCCCGAAATAGGGAAGAAAGTTTGGAGGGCCATTATGGGCTCACATGTCTGGTAGGGTTAAACACATTTTGATTGCTCGGTCATCTCAGCTTTCACAAGCTTGGGAGCTGAGGTGCTACAGTGGTTCAGAGCGCTTGGATTTAATGCTGGCGATTTGGTGCCAAACTCTGAAGGCGCGGCTTTGAGTCTCTCACGGAGCTGGCCTATCGAACACAAATTACAGCTTACAACATACAAGTTGCTATATAATGAGTTCGTGGTATACATATATACATATATCTTGCAGAAACAGATATTTGTAAGGAGTAAAATACAATGGGAGTTATCTCCCATGGACTGGAATCACGATCACCCAAATCTTACTATCAACATAGCGTACATGTAAAATTCTCTTTAAAATTTAAATCAGAGCAAGCATGGACTATCTATATCACCGGATTCCATGATTGATTTTCCCATTTCCACAAACTAAATTTAAAGAATATGTACAGTTCAGTGTGGATGATAGATTCAACTGTTATAACCAATCACATTCAAAATCACCGCATGTAGATATAATATTTGCGCATTAACTTCTAGAGAGATGTGGAGACATCAGATATATACGGTATATCCATAGGGTACATAGACTGTCAGAGTTAGCACTGTACGGCAGACAGCTATTTAACCCTATCTGGCCTGGGCGATTTGGAGTGTACCGCAGACTGGAGGGAATATATTTTCGCTATCGCTAAGGCTAGAGGGCTGAAACTTACCACACAATATCTTTGGATCAAGCTCTACAAGAGAATGTAAAAATCAAAGAAGGCCACCATGATGACGCTACTGTGACGTAATTTCAGAAAGAACATTTTTTGACGATTTTTCGATCAGAATTTTCGATTTTTTTATTTTTGTCTTCGCAAAAACTGTATGAGAAATTAGTAAATAATAATCTGATATGAAATAAAATAGGTTTTTGACTAAAACGTCACTTGTTTGGTGCCCCACATGGCCGCCATTTTAAATTTGTCCATGATCCTCTGCTCGGGAGGTTATACGAATAGCCTCAAAATGACCCCAATATGATAACCTAAAACGTCACGGAGTTTCAGCTCTCCATTTTTTGCCGTTCTGGAGATAGCGCAGAAAGTTCGGTAGAGCGGAAAGTGCCCCTCCCCCCCAGCCCAGGTAGGGTTAAGACAACGTTACTCAACACAAGATAGATAACATAGTGACGATCTGGCTGTCGATGTTTCGATGATGATCTGGATGTTGGCATAAGCTGGTATCCTGGCTCGAATTGACAGACGCATAATAACTGTCATACAGATTCCTGTTGAGGGTTCCAGATGTGATGTTGTCTGTAGGGTAGGCTGGTGGTTTGTAGGCCTATTTGGTCATTCAGAGTTCAGATGACGGTATGAACAGTGGGAGAGGGGATAATTATGACTTGGTTTTGAGACATCACTTCATGTGTCCCTCAGGGTCGTGTGTCTAATTCCGCATAACTCGGGGCAAGGAGCCGAATGAACTCATGTACTTCAAGATCATCATGATGTTCATATGAGCAGTCGCAATGAAAGCGCCATTGAGATACATGCTACTATAGATAACGACTTTAACAAAAATCATATGGATTAAGAATATTAATAAGCGATATGGATTTGATATTTTGGAACATCATGATGTCTTGCCGACATCATTGAAACCTGTTGACTGCTCTCCGGCAGGAAACTAGCATATGTTTATGTATACTATTATTGTTGTTTATTTTAAATTTCGTGCTAATGCTCTTATATAAAGTAGGTTTTTGGATTGTGGGCGCGGAGACTCTTTGATGGACGTCGGCTAAATATAGTATGACGGACCAGACGGTTGTATTCGAGACATCCCTTCAGGTGACCCTCAGTGGATTTTTCGTACCACGAGGATCATTATGTTGTCTGGTGTGTCCCCGGGTGTATGGATGGCTGGAGTTGCCATGGTAGGTCGAGGATCGGGCAAAATTCTAAGGGGTTCTCTCCTCATTCAGTCGATGACCATATTTGGCTGACAGCACTGACCTGGATAGGAAAACCCTTCCAAGGTAGTTGATATAGATGTTGTCACGGTACAGATGTGCTTTAAGGGTACCACCAGTATTCTAGAAGTCAGAGGCGTGGTCCAGTAGGGAGACGGTGGTGGCCCTGCACACCTTTCTGATGATGGCACTGGCTCGCTTAATAAAGAATGAAGTTCGTCACCGCGAAGCGGTCCAGAACTGAGTTCGTTAAATAGATAACATACATGCATTATGTGAGGCAATATACAGATACGGAAACCCAGTAAGACAAAATACAGAAACCCAGTAAGACAAAATACAGACACAGAAACCCAGTATAAATTCATGAAAACAGAGAGAAGCATCCATTTACTGTGAAGACTATCATGTTTCGATTCCATTGTTTGAATTTTGCGAGGGCTGACATATTGGATTTGTGGCAGTGTGGATATCTTAGCTAAAATTAAAACAGAATCGAAATTTAATCTAAAAATATTTGCTACAGGTTTGAAACAAAAAACGATAAATATGCTAATAAATTCAAGGATGAATTCCCTTCCGTCTGACATAGAACATTTGACGAAAACGTCCGAATGTCGTCTGCACTTCAGCAATCCGCTCGCAGATGTTTAGGGATCGTTTCCATTAATCGTTTTTTCTTCAGTCGCGATTTTTCTTCAATTTTCTCGATTGAAAAACGATCAGTCGCGAATCAGTCGCGAGGATATCGAGAAAAAAAATGAGAAAAAACGATTGAACCTTTTCTGGAAAAAACCATTCTCTCGCGATATCGTTTTTGAATCGTTTACCCATGCGCGATCCGTTCTTGATCGCGAATCTTCAATCGCGAGAGAATCGTTTTTTTCAAGGCGCGAGAGAATCGTGAGGCGGAGTGATATTTGACACATAGGCCGTGTTGCCGTCGTACGCCGCTCTATCCGCGAACTGGGAACTACATGTAATGTTGATTGCGGATTTGTCGATGGAAAAACCTATATTACTATACTATACTGTATAAATGCGTAAGATAACCGAATAATATATATGATTCACGTTCTATAGTCTCCTACAAGCCGAAGTAGGGCGTATGCTGGAAATATCTATACATATACCTGTACCATGCTTCCTGTTGAGTTCGTCGTTGATTGCATTTATATCAGAATGATTACGGCACATGCGTGATAGAGGTGTGAATGGGCGCATGGCGATAACCCGGAACAGCTTAGCCCTCCAGCCGAGAATTTCTAGGTTAATTAAGGTGACAAATAGTGTAATTAAATATGTATATTTTGTTATAGTAAAACATACATTAGAAAAGGGTATCCATTCATGTTTTGGTACAGTTTTTAAACTATTGAGATGTGAGTAAATTCAAAAAATCACCATCAAGTTAATTTTATTTATTATAAGAATATTCACGGCAGTGATTTCATATTTATATCAAATACATATCACAATGGTGATTGAATCGCATATAACGGTTGGATTCGCATATGTACAATACTTTTTATTTTAATTTTATATTTTGATAAATGAACTATGAATGATTCCAAAGCGAAGCTCAAGCCAAAAACCAACTGAATATTATATAATTTCATCTCTTACTGGATTAACCAGTTGTGAATATTTTTACAAATAGCCCGCGCTATATATTAATAATTAAGTGCTTTCGAAGACTCAAAGGCCCCGTATGACAATGTTATATTCAATACAGCGCCATCTATATGCACAAGGAAAATGGTGATCGTAGGACAAAAAACCACGCGTACAGCGAAAATCTGACGAATCAACTCAAAATTTCAGCCCGCACAGATGCCAAAAACGTTCACGAAACATACTACACAAGAAATCTGGAATAATACCGGCTTTAAAACACAGAAATACCCAAAATAATAGACGAAATTGCAAGTGTAAATGAGCCAATCTGACCATATCTGGGCCTGTGTCCCGTACAAAATATATGTAAATATAAAGTTATAATTATATGCATAACCATTATTCCTATGTATATGTATAGATATTTTTTTCAATTTCTTTCAATCTCCCCATCGTATCTATATAACCGCCAACTGTACAGAAACACGCTATAGTTTTACACTAGGCAAAGAATGGAAAAGGAAGAAGAAAAAATGATCGAACTTTATATAGTCTGACTGAAGTGTTAGAAACTCGAACGTGTGTGCGGGTCAGTCAGGCTGAACCAATGGCGTACTACTTTCGGCTATAATCCTCAATCGTTTTTTTCAATCGTTTAAATTTTCTCGATTAAAAAGCGATTGAATCGCGATATCGCTTTTTATTCGCGAGAATTTTCTCGATTGAAAAACGATTGCCAACAGAAAAAAAAACGATTCGAACAGCGATCGCGAATGAATCGTTTATTTTGAAGAAAAAAAACCATTCCCTCGCGCCTTGGAAAATCGCGACATCGAGAAAATTTGACGAAAAAAACGATTCATTCGCGAACGATAATTGGAAACGGTGCCTTAGTGCGGTCAACAACAACGTTTTTTTCGCACTCCCAGCAGGGCAGAACTTTCATAAAATTTAGTTCTACGGCACGAAAAACATGTATAAAATTTTCATTTGTAACAAGCTTAATTATTGGCCTTTGAAGATCTGAGGTCTGGAAGATTTATTTAACAATCACAAAACGGTATTTGTATTCAACCAAACATAATGATATACCAAAAGTATACTGGACCCCCAAAATGCATAAATCACCATAGAAAGCTAGATTCCTATCTGGTTCTAGAAGCTGCACCACCAAGCTTCTTTCAACCCTGTTGACGAGGGCCCTTCAGAAGGTAAAAACATTTTCGGAAAGGTATTGCGCCACTATTTCTAAAAACTCTGGCGTCAGGGCCTTATTGACCGTTTAAGTTTCAAGTTTCAAGTCTAATAGTATCTGTGTTCAAGAAAACTGACCGTAGATATATTAATGTCGGATGCCGTAAAGCATTCTTTAGCTCTTCTACATACAAGAGATATCATTCATGGGATGTTTCTTTGTTTATAGAGTTGCTTGAATTTCTCATTAATAATATCTATGTGAAATTTGGCAACACAATATATCAGCAGCATATAGGTATTCCAATGGGTACTAATAGTGCACCCCTGTTGGCTGACCTATATCTGTTCTCTTATGAATATGACTATATGCAGGCGCTTCCAAAAACCGATCCATTCAAAGCCCGTTCCTTCTCATTCACCAAACGCTATATAGACGATCTTCTCGCTGTGGATAATCGCTATATAAATGACGCAGTGAAGGATATATATCCATCTTCACTGGATTTGAAGGAAACTACAGATAACCCTACAGGCACATCATATTTAGACCTATATCTCTATAAAAATGAAGCGGGCCTTCTCTCTCGTCGACTCTATGACAAAAGAGATGATTACAATTTCGACATCGTAAACTATCCCTTTCTGGAAGGTAATATTCCAGTGGGACCTGCATATGGCGTATACATATCACGCCTAGTAGCATTTGCTAGATCCTGTGTTAAATGTGACGATTATAATCAACGTCACAAAACATTGTTGCAGAAACTTATAAAACAGGGCTACACCACCAAGCGCCTCCACTCAAAGTTTCTCAAATTTGACGATACATATCGCATGCTGATAGCAAAATACGAGCGTAGCGTGCAAGATCTATGGCGTTACGTTTCGTAACTTGTGTCTAATTCCGCTTAAACCGGGGCTAGGGGTCGTATGAACACATGTACTTCAAGATCCTCATGGTACTCATATGAACAGTCACAATCAAAGCGTGACAGAGATACACCATTCTTTAAATGACGACTTTACAACGAATATTATGGATTAAGAATACTGATCAGCGATACGGATTTGATATTTTTGGAACATCATGATGTCTTGCCGGCATCAGTGAAAATTGTTGACCGCTTCTCTCTTGCAGGAAACAAGCCTATGTTTATGTATACTATGATTGTCTTTTTGAATTTGGTGCTAATACTGTTATATGGAATATGGATTAGATCTTTGGAATATGGACGCGGATATTCTCTAATGGACGACGGCTGAATTATGAATGACGGACCAGACGCTTGTAATTCCTAAAAAGATGGTCTGTTAATTATAAGGAAATAAATATTTACCACGGCGTGGTACCGTACATCATGAAATCTACGGCGTAGTAGCAAATTCAAGCCATTCATGTTATTTCGCTGACGTCCGCGCGATAAATTAGGTCATCCAAGGTTTGTGAAAAAAGGGAGGGGACACGTAAGGAATATTTTCGAAGCAAACAGTCAAACTGCGATTGTCTGAACTGCCAAATGTCATTCATTTACTCAAGATTTACGGCCTACATCTAGATCTACGAATAACCAAGTTGCAAGTGTAATTTTGGGTGAAACCAGAATCTCATAATACAAACACATGACCTACATCAAGCTATAGTTTATTGAAGATTATATTTTTACATCCGTACGTCAACAGCAAAACCAACACCGATTTAATTATATCCGTGGTTTGTACATAGCGTTGTACAGACATTTCCCCCTGAGGACATAAATATTTATCCCTGGATCTTTCCGCCTGTGGACATTTCCCACGTCCTATATATTTTTGTACTATGACTTCGCTAAAATGTGAAACAAAGTTGAAATTGGGGCATGTTTTTAATTATTTATTGTTTTCTCTAATTTGGCATGATTAAACAATTAACAACTAACACATACCAGGTAGGGATAATACATGTTTTGATACATACATGTAACATATGTTTGTACTATGTTTATTAAAAGCTACGACAGTGATATTTATACATAGTACATATTTAGGTTATTATATCACATAGTGGTAAAGTACATTTAATCAATTTCCGCACAGAACGATGAAAATAACAAACTAAACAATAGATTTTAAACTAGTATTGGGACAGAAATTAAGTAACATATACATCATGTTTCAAGTATTTATTAAAATTAAAAAAAAAAACAATGTGAATTTTATCAGATTTGCCACAAAATATCATCCAACAATGTCTATATTGTCTTCATTGATACCATGGGTATTGGAAGTAATAAAAAAAAAAAAAAAAAAAAATATATAAAAAGATAGTGATCCAAATCATTTTTATTTATTGTAACTGTGTTACAAATTATTACTAACTCATACAAAACTTGTTATTGAATCTCATGAATATTTCACAGTGTTACGCATTTGTAAAAAATAGGAACGGGGAAATGCCCAGGAGGAAATATCTGCCAGGGTAAATGTCCTTGAGTGAGAGGGAGAGGGAGAATGTCCTCGATTCATAAATAACAATCACCAACATTCGTTTACAATAATTTGATTATATATAATTATTGTATAAACATCGCAATATTTCTGTCCATTATAGTCACGTCTCTCTTCGAATATTTTGGCATTCTATTTTTTTCATTCAAGTAAGCAATTAAAATTATTCTATCAATTTAATTCCTTAAATAAATTTATAATGAAAAAGCACCCCGATATTTTGTGGTTTACATGTTAGATCTGGGATACAGCATACTTTATCCCAGGTTCGATCTAGAGTAGTAATTCTGATCGAATGATTTTACTTTTTATAATTCACATTTTCGGGACATCGAAAAGTGTGGAATACATAGGCAGTCTGCTATGCCAGATAAAGAACAATGGTTCCCAAGTTACCAAGTTACTCACTGCGGTTTCGAGATGTTGTCTGTAGGTATTGAGGTTTGGGTGATAGAGCAATCGGTTGTTGTGTTGGAGCTGATGGTATCGGTGTCACAATTTCATTGATATCTCCCGAAGATCCTGCACCGAGTGGCTGAGGTGGTGCTGAGGATACATTACTGGTGTCGTGTATATTGCTTCACTTGCAAATGGAGGTTTTGGTCGACTGCACGGCTGCTGCTTGAATCATGAGGGTACTGGGATCAGCCCGTGGAAGGGCCACAAGTGTCCAAAACCCCTGTGGATCAGTCTCATCTTTACCAACGCAATCGTGCAACTCACTTTAGAAAATGTCAGACTCGTTTTCAGGGTGATCAGAATGGTCTACGAGTTCTGCTGGAAGAGGTAGGGCTGCTGAGTCAGTGTAACATTTGGCAATTCAGATTTCCATCTTGCAAGTTTGAAAGTAGAAAGATGGAAAGCTCTACATTTCTCCCGTATTCTCCCAAATTTGAAAGTAGGAAGATGGAAATGTCCACATCGCTACCGTATTCGAGCTTTCCATCTCGTACAATTGAAAGTAGAAAGATAGAAAGCTCGATACCGCTCCCGTGTTCCAGCTTTCCAGAATGAATTGATGACATATAGGAATACGAGAGCGACACTTCGCTAAAATTAGCCCCATTTCTCCACATCTGTGAGATAACACGTCTCATTGAAATTAACCGTTTTCTCCCCGAGAACTCCTGCACCGTACCAGACATACGGTGCCAATGAGAAAAAAGTCACCGGTATTCCTATATGTCTTAAATTTATTCTGGAAAGCTGGAACACTGGAGTGATGTAGAGCTTTCTATCTTTCTGTTTTCGATTTTGCGCGATGGAGAGCTAGAATACGAGATCAATGTCGAGCTTTCCATCCTTCGACTTTCAATCTTTCGAGATGGGAAGTTCGAATACGGGAGCGACGTAGAGTATGATGGCCGAGAAGGGACATCGCTGTATTGTGTTATGAATCACACGAAGGCAGGATGCGAAGTCAGGATGCGAAGGACGAAGGCAGGATGCGAAGCGCGAAGTCAGGATGCGAAATCAAAACATGAAACGCGAAGTCAGGATGCGAAGTCGCGAAGGCAGGATGCGAAGTGGCGAAGCCAGGATGCGAAGCGCGAAGTCAAGATGCGAAATCAAAACAAAGCATTGCAAAGACTGGAAGCGAAGCGCGAAGTCAGGATGCGAAGGCAGGATGCGAAGTGGCAAAGCCAGGATGCGAAGCGCGAAGTCAGGATGCGAAGTCAGGATGCGAAGCGCGAAGTCAGGATGCGAAGTCGCGAAGGCAGGATGCGAAGTCGCGAAGTTAGGTGCCGTGACTTCGCGCTTCATGTTTTGATTTCGCATCCTGCCTCGCGACTTCGCATCCTGACTTCGCGCTTCGCATCCTGACTTCGCATCCTGACTTCGCGCTTCGCATCCTGGCTTCGCCACTTCGCATCCTGCCTTCGAGACTTCGCATCCTGACTTCGCGCTTCGCATCCTGCTTTCGCATCCTGACTTCGCGCTTCGCTTCCAGTCTTTGCAATGCTTTGTTTTGATTTCGCATCCTGACTTCGCGCTTCGCATCCTGGCTTCGCCACTTCGCATCCTGCCTTCGCGACTTCGCATCCTGACTTCGCGCTTCATGTTCTGATTTCGCATCCTGACTTCGCGCTTCTCATCCTGCCTTCGTCTTTCGCATCCTGACTTCGCATCCTGCCTTCGTGTGTCGGGCCAGATTCATTAACACAATACAGCGATGTCCCTTCTCGGCCATCGTACAAAACTCACCATTTTCTGTACCTTGAGGACGCTCGGCTTAAGCCTCGTTTTGGGGAATCTAAGTCGTACAAATTCATTGATGGGACCTCGTCTCCCCAAGGTATAATTCGAGTGCATGGGCTGCTGCAAGTGTAGAACTTGATTTAGGGACCACTCTTCTCGCTTCGATGGCTTTTTTTCTGTTTCGCCATTGAGTAGGTGTTGAATGCGGGGAGGACAATGACGTTTGAGTGTAGTAGCGACGCTCACGAATCTGAATGCTGAACAGCTGCAGTCATGGGATGACGTCATGGCTCGTGCCCAAGGTTCGATGAAGTCGCATCGCATACGTTGGTAGAATGCAACACACACTGTAAGCGCCGTTTATTTTTGAAGACCAATTCCTTTTATTTTCTCGTGAATGGTGGAAACAAGTTTTGTTTTGTGGTCGAATGTGTTTTATTTTGTACATGTCGTAACATATGTCACTTTCGCGGAGTTTGAGACACAACGATTTGAGCCTAGATTTGATGCTGATTACATCTTCAAAACTCACCTTCGGCTTTTTGTTACTGCATAAAGAGACATACTATAGCTCCGATACATTTATCTGAGTAAAACTACGTTCGTGTATGCCCTGCCCGTCGGGGTAGGGCATACATGAACGTACCGTTGCTAACATGAATATACCGTTGCTAACGACCATCAAAATAAAAAAACAAATTCAAAGTCCCTGTTCAGGGTCAACCAGATCTTTCGAAAGGGGACTTTGTTTCAAAAACAAAATAACACCAGGTACCGCATGCTAAGCTCAAAGCTAATATTTAGAAAAAACACACACACAAAACCCACACCATCAGCAATCCAATAAAACTGATAACAGAGATGATTACACTATAACATGATATATTTTCCAACTATTGTATTATTTAAAATTATGCTCGAGTTTTTCTTACAAAATAACACAATATTTATTACAAAAGTTACCCTGAAGCGATATCACGATAGATGGACGCTCGCGTTCATGCAAGATTATAAGTTCCTATCGGGATTATACAGTTGGGGACCCTTGATATGATATCAATTTATTAAGATTGGAAGTGCCTATTCCAGTAATACTTTCCAGCGTTTTCTTCTTTCCGGTATTTCCAGGACGATGATGATGATGATTATTTTTTTGACTATGATGAAGATGATTTCAAAGGTGAGATTAGTTGCATACAATTCTAAATTAGTTTCATACTTCAGGTAAAGCACGTGATATTATTAGTATACCAGTATATATATTATTAGTATACCAGTATATATATTATTAGTATACCAGTATATATATTATTAGTATACCAGTATATATATTCCAGTTCAAGTCCCAGTCTTCTACTGCTCGTTGTGGTGTGTATACGTATTTGTAGACTGTGCACATGTTGATTTTTTACCTCCGTCGATCAGACGGAGGTCTAGGAGCGCAACGTGAAATCTCCCGCCAAATAATTGTCATATGGGGAACCCACGACTCATAGTATTTCCAATAGGGATCGTCATGGTTCCCGACGAAATCTTGAGGCACATTTCTTTGGACACAATTGAAATAATGGGGTTCCCCATTGCAATGCATTGCAGTGGGCCTTGCTTCTGTAGTCGGGTTCCACCTCAATCTCGAAACTGGAGCTATCCGGTCCTGTGAACCTCAAACGACCTTGCCAATTTCCCATCAATTTTCTCTCCCCCCTTTGGCTAAACTACACCCTTTCTCTCCCTATTTTCCCCATCAAACGAAAGCTTGTGAAAATCTAGGAGGCAGGAAATATTCCCTTTCCACCAGCAAACACGTTATTAGGCTCTATTTCCCGAAATAAAATTTACGGTGGGGAAGGTCACCTTACTGTGAGTCACTTCCAATATTCGAAATATTTAGTCATATTTATACATAGTTTATATATTTTTACACTGTTCCAGCTTTTATTTTTCCTCTTTCGTATGTCACCATTATTACTGATCACTAATCTCTCCCTGATCAACCAAATCAGCACTCGGAAATTGGCGTTTTCGGTGTTGTTGCCGTAAGTTGTGGTCTATCCATGAATACATTTTGGTTTATTTCTTAGTTCCTTGCCTCTCCCACGACTGCACATTAATGCGAAAATGTTCTCTGACATGTCCTATAAGAGACACCTGTCTCGATCCGTGATCAAAAGACGAAAAACAAGAAAAAATCCACCTGTATAAACATTACATGGGGTTGTTGTTTTCCATTTCCGGGTTTGTATTTTGAGTCATTTCTTGTTTCCAAGAGTGTTTCATTACTCCAGATCTATGCGAACATGTTCTATGACATATGTTCTAACGCACATCAGTCTCGATCCATCGAACTATAGCCAATTAGTCGTTAAATCAATAAACGAACAAAGGGGGCGTGGTCCATATACTTGTAATGTTGTGTAAAATGCATGTTTTATTTTTCGTTTATTTTTTATTTTGCTGCATGTTTGGGCCCGGAAAAAGTATCCGTAATCTTCCACTGATATATAACGTAGATGGCAAACCTGTCTCATAGTCTGTGAAACCCAAATTGTATGAAACTTCAACGCAAACAACATGTGCTATTTTTCTTTGTTTTTATTCAAAATTCATGTTTACTTTTGGGTCAAATTTATATTTCCATGCTTGATTGAGGCTGGAAATGCATTGAAAAACTTCCACCAGCATGTCCGTAGCCCATAAGACTTTTACGTGGTCTGCCAAATCAAAATTGTGCGATTTATCAACGCGCAGCACATGTACCAAATTCATGTATTTATTATGTAAAATGCAGGTTTGCTTTTTTCTGCAAATTCATATTTCCCTGCCTGTTTCAGATTAATAAACCATTAGCAAAGTTTTGATAACATGTGGCGTAGATGATAAACCTGTCACATAGTCCTTGAAATCCAAATTGTGCGAAAATTCAATGCAAACAACATGTACAATATTGTAGCATTTTTGTGTTATAGTCATGTTGATTTTTGGGTCAAATTCATATTTCCTTCCTTGCTTGGGACTGGGAATGCATTGGAAAACTTCTGACAACATGTCCCGTAGCCCATAAGACTTTCACGTAGTCTGCCAAATCAAAATTGTGCGATTTATCAACGCGCAGCACATGTACCAAATTTATGTCTTTATCATGTAAAATGCAGGTTTGCTTTTTTCTGCGAATTCATATTTTCCTGCCTGTTTCGGACTGGAAAACAATGAATAAAGTTCCGCCAACATGTGTCGTACATGATAAACCTGTCACGTAGTCCGTGAAATCCAAATTGTGCGAAACTTCAACACAAACAACATGTACTATATTGTAGTATTTTTGTGTAATAGTCCGGTTGATTTTTGGATCAAATTCATATTTCCCTGCCTGTTTCGGACTGGAAAACCATCAGTAAACTTCTGCAAACATGTGCTGCTGCCCATAACAGTATCATCTAGTTCACAAGCCAAAAAACGTGTGATTCACAGCAACATGTCACATGTATAAGCTTATACATGTACAATGTCATATATGGCATGTTTACTTTTGAATTAATTTCATATTCCAGTCATGGCATTTACCTGGAGAGCATTGGAAAACTTCTGCAGACATGTGCCGCTGCCCGTAACTGTATCACGCAGTCCACAGACCACTAATCCTGCAATTTACAGTGACATAGCACATATACATGTACAATGCTATGTGAATGGCATATGTTTACCTTTAAATTTATTTCATAGTTCCAGCCATGAACTTGATGTAAGATACAATAATCTTCTGCCAACATGTTGTAAAGTCCATAGACCTGTCACATAGGCCATGAAGCACATAAGCATCAGAGTCAGTGATTGGCCACAACCCCCCTCCCCCCCCACATTGGATATCAGCTGATTCCTCAGGAAATAAACATTACGCATGTAATGATGACCGGCAGAGTGATACATGTGTCAATCGGTCAGACATTTTCAAGGATGCCCAGTTTTAACTTAAAACAACCATGCCGGACTTCATTCCTTCTCTCAGAATAATTGGATCTAACTTTTACAAAACCTGCAGCCCCCAATAGCTCCTGGATCTAGACCACATAAATGAAGGGATCTAGTTTATCGGTGCTATGGCAAAAATATCATGTAGAATGGGATTGTGTGGATAATATCAGATTCATGAAAGTTGAAGTCCTGCAGCATGCTCCACAAATATCATTAAAGGTCATAAAACTTTCTGGTCTGCGCCAGTGTGGATCTATACTTGTTTTTGTTTTTTTTTGTTTTTTACAAAATTATGTCCCTTGACCAGGTGAGGACTTGAATGTGTCAGAAATGATTTAGCTTCTAGAAACAAAGACTTCATTTCCTGAGTACCATGGTGTTATATATTGTTATGATTGGCTTAACTTTAGCTGCTGAAGATATTTCTAATTTGAGGGTACTGGGCAATCATACTAAATTTATTTTCATAACTTCATTTATTTTCACAATAAGCAACATAATCAAGATTAGCAAGTGAAATTTTACAACATAATATAATACGCATCATGCATCTCCTTCAGTTTAGTGTAGACATATATCCCCTTGGATATCTGTTACCCTGATTCAGTCATAATATTGTCTGTATTATATTGATGTCGACAAGGAATATACATAATTATTTGATAGTATTATTAATTGTATGTTGTTTATGATTAACATGAACTTTTTATTCGCTGGAATCCAGCCATTTGTTCCATATGGGCAATATTCTCATCAGCCATCACCATTCAATATGAATGTGATACATGTACAAGTCCATGGTAATTGATACATTATGGTGAAGGTGACCTGTAACACCAGTATACAAATTATTCCGAGCTCATTGAATCAGCACATGATGCTGAGACAGATCAGAACGAAGTGTCGGTAAAATCAGATGTGTTTTGTAGAGGATTCTGTCAATGAGGATGCTATACTGTACACATACAAAATATGAAGTGTTGATGTGTAGGGCCTATACCATAAAATCACAAGCAAGTTGGTAAAAGTAGGCACACAGGGTCTCATTTCTGCCGCTAACGTGTTGATTTGGGTGGGGGTGTCCTCTCATGGGGAGGTGTGGGTGGGAAGGGGCCTAATGTCTCAAGCAGTATTCCAGGTTTTCCATCAATATACTCTATTCCATACCCCAATATTTCAAGCACGTGAAATCAAAGAAATATTATTTGTGGGGAATGCGACTTCCACATCCCTAGCTGGACATGCTAGTGGGGAACCCTCAATCTCACGTTAATTACCATTGGTGAAGTTCACGTCAACAAATGCAAAATTGAGCTTGGCATCCGGCCCTATGTTATTCAGTGATGTACTATTCCCCTACTGACCCTGTTGCCTCGACGGAGGTCTTTGCGCTCATTCAGCGCTTGTTTTACCTAAGACTATAATCAGGACTCGAGTTCCGGCGAAATTTGATTGGTCGACATACCTTAAATGGTCTGTGATATATTTCAAAATGTTTCTATAATATTTAAGTCTAAAACCTTTAAAAATTTTAATGCGGAAACTCGGGGCCAATTTGATTGGCCACCTCCCATATTCGCTGTGATTATATCGGGCGGAATGATATAATTTCTGGCAGCCGTAGATGGAAAAAAAATGGTGGCGAATGTATGCTGTATTTTTTTTTATACGTTTGAGCCGAAAAGTCGGGCTACCTAGCGTGGTGAGGGATTTGTGGCGGCCATTAGGAAATATAGTTTTGTCAAGATGCGTGCAGCCGATTCACTACATATTAAGTAAGGCTGTATTTTAGTGGTTCGTGATCTCAAACATGATATTTTCATGTATGTATTGCTGTTTATAATTGGTTTAGTAAAGGCACTGTATAGTTTAGTATATATAACTTTGTACAAGGGTATCAACTTATTTCTTTAGCACGATATTGACAGTCATAGATAACAGCTTTTCTGACAGCAAATAAATCCATGGCTAATGTAATTGTTTACAGGTAACGATCCACTCTTCCAAGCAGAAGCGGAGTTTAAGTTGAAAGTGGCACAACTAGATAACTTGGAGATAGCTCAATACACGCAACCAATAGAGTCCTTTATAATCAAGTGTACACACGGTGGCAGAGAATGCTCCTACGAGTAAGTGAACAGGTGTGCTCATGACACCCTCCATCGACAGGATACCTTATTTAATAATTAAGATACACAGTCTGTTATGGGTCGTTTGGAAGAGTTACGTCTATACTGTCTGCTTCAAACGATAAATTATTCTACGTCACGACAGCTGAAATATTATAAAAGAAAGTAATTCTTCGTCGTTTATGCGTTTATTCTCATATAAATCTTCATAAATTCTCTATTTCCACCAAGTCAAATATTCCTTGTAAAGCTCCTAGATAGCACACTAACGCTGAAACAACGTTGATATGTCGTGGATACCGTTAAAAAATCTTGGCTTTAGCAAGTGTAGGATAAAACAACGTTTATTTATCGTCAATATTTTGGTGGTTATCTCGCGCACGTTGATACCATCGTATCATTTTCAGAATTGATTCGTGAACGTTTAACCAACAGTAGAAAGCAACTCGTAAATCAACCGGCTTCCGCAAAAAAAGAAAGAAAAAAAAAATGGTCGGAATCATAGAAGGGACATAGAAAACATTTTTTTCAAAATTATCTCGGGTCCAGTGAGAATGCAGAATTATCTCGGGGCCCCGAGAAAATCGTCTAATGAGAAGGCAGGATTATCTCGAATTTTTAGGTAGCATTTTTGTGTGAAAATTCATTCAGCGTTTATACAATATTTGGCTTTAAACATTGAGTAAACGTTGGCTGGAACAGTTTTAACGTCGACAAATCGTTGGCGGATGACAATACAGCCGGACGCCGACGGCCACTTAATTGAGTGCACATCAGTCATCGATATTCGCGCAACCTACCACGTGATAACACTGTCAGACGGAGTGGGTCAAATTGACCGGATAATTTTGGGTATAGATGTGTCGGACCCAAAGTTTTTGGGTCAAATTTCTTTTTGATCCAATCAGGTTTGATCCCTAAACCTTCTGGCAGCGACCAGCGACTGAAAAATCATTTCAATGAACACGTTGATATGGTGTCTTTTTATAACGTTGTTTCCCCGCTGACGAAAAAATTCAATCAACGTTGGAAAACTGTTAGCGTGCTATCTGGGCCAGCAGCAGAACAAGAGGAAACGTTTCACAAGGGTTGGGTTGGTCGATAGTTGGTGTAAGAACGCATTGTCGAGGCTTTTGTTGAGGCTTTTGTGCAGCTGAAAAGGGTCACGTCTAGACGCATTGTTGAGCTCAGACAGGCTATTGTAGGCTTTGTATTGTGCGTTCTTACACCAAGTATAAGCCGTTGGGTTCGATCTCTAGAAAACTGGCGTCTAACTATCTCCATTCTTTCTCGCAGAGACTTCCAAATAACGCGAGATTACGACTATGGTGTCTGCTTCACGTATCCGAATAGTAAGAAGTACCCGGATGGTGTCATGTCCACAGTTGCTGGACCATATTATGGTGAGATTATCAAATTTACGGATTACGAATTACGCTAAATTTTTTTTTTTTTCTAAATTCACGAAATTAATAATTCAATCTAATAGATTGAACGTTATCCATAATAATAATAATAATATAATTTCAGACTGATAGTCCATAGCATTACATAAAGAACAGTGAGAACAGGTAGAGGGGTTTAGTAATGTACTTGTTCACCAGTTGGTTTCTAGCTTCGATAGCGACTTTACATCAGACATTTGCAGACAAGTAAGCAGTAGTAGTAGTTAGCAAGCAAAAAAGGTCGCATTTTCCAGGGAGGTAACTCTTGATTCCCGTGGAGCTTCCGACAGGGGGCGCCACCAGCTCAAGGTTATAGATTGCATCAGCATTGGCTGGGTGCCAAGTTTTGACCACTATAGGTCTGGCAACCTTTGACCTTGTATTCCTCCGCGGTGATGCGGTCATGTCTGGTGGTGATGCGGTCGCGGCAAAAAGCTTGCGCGGAGAAAAAGTAGTCCCCAGACTTCAAATAGGCTGCATGGTCCGATTGGGTCGTATGAGATATCAATGTGAAGCATTCGTGAAGGGGCGTCTGATGGACTGGGTGTGGGGTTGAAATGTTGTCATTCTGCGCATGGCCGGTAGACAAAGGGTATGGAAATAGACGTTTTGGGACCGCGGTGGGCCACTGTTGGTCCGATGGAGTCGAGTGAGGTATCAATGTGAAGCCTATGTGAGGAGGCATCCGATGGGGTGGGTGTGGGATTGGAATATCGTCATTCTGCGCATGCGCAGTAGACCAAGGGTATGGAAATAGTCGTTTTGGGATCTAGGGGAGCCACTAATGAGCCGATGGAGTCGTATGAGGTATCAATTTGAAGCCTATGTGAGGAGGCATCCGCCTGGACTAGTGTCTCGGCCGTTGTCAACATTCTGCGCATGCGCAAACAGGGAATTGTGGGAAAAGGATATGGAAATAGACGTTTTGGGATCTAAGGGAGCCCCTAATGGGCCGATGGGGTCGTATGAGGTATCAATGTGAAGCCTATGTGAGGGGGCATCCGCCTGGACTAGTGTCTCGGTCGTTGTCAACATTCTGCGCATGCGCAAACAGGGAATTGTGGTAAAAGGGTATGGAAATAGACGTTTTGGCATCTAAGGGAGCCTCTAATGGGCCGATGGAGTCGTATGAGGTATCAATGTGAAGCATATGGGAGGGGGCATCCGCCTGGACTAGTGCCTCGGTCGTTGTCAACATTCTGCGCATGCGCAGACAGGGAATTGTGGGAAAATGATATGGAAATAGACGTTTTGGGGTCGTATGAGGTATCAATGTGAAGGATACGTGAGGGGGCATCCGCCTGGACTAGTGTGTCGACAGGGAATTGCGGGAAAAGTGCATTGGAAGGAACGTTTTGTGGTCTAGGTGGGCCACTAATGGTCTGATTGAGTCGAGTGAGGTATCAATGTGATGCCTACGTGAGCGCGCATTCGCCTGGTAGGATGGGTGTTAGGAATATCGTCATTCTGTGCATGCGCAGGCAGGCCGTAGTATGGAAATAGACATTTTGAGGCCGATATGGACCATTATGGGTCCGAATGTGTCTAGGGAAGTGTTATTTTGTAGCTCTCGGGGTGTAGACCGCGACTTGAAGGGATGTCCACGTCACCTGTGACGTCACTGGTGACGTCATCAGTGAGAGTAGTAGCGAAAGCGGGAGTTTCGGAGGTGCGATGGAGTGCATTTGGAGTAGATAACGGCCTATTTTTCCATCCAACTACCTGGAAGAGTTACCTGTGAGTGTGAGTGTATGCGCGCGTGTGTGTGTGTGAGTGAGTGAGTGACTGAATGTGAGCGAGTGAGTGAGTGAGTGAGTGAGTGAGTGAGTGTGAGTGAGTGAGTGAGTGAGTGAAGCGTGCACAACGCCCGTGAGGCGTTCCCAACGCCCGTCTTAACGCATGGACGCACTAACGACGGTGAGTGAGTGAGTGAGTGGGATCCGACTGGACTAATGTATCGTCCGTTTTCATCATTTTCGCATGCGCAGTCTGGCCGTAGTATAAAAAGCAGGCATTTTGGGGATTCGTGGAGGTTTGTTGAGTGGTTGACCATCCCTGGTCAAATGGACCGTGTGGGGTATCAGTGTGAAGCTCTCGAATGGCTGTCACCCATCAAGGCCCGTCGTTACACCTTAACGCCTGTCTGAACGACTTATCTCCCTATCTTTACGCCTTAACGCCCTAGCATAACGCCTTGACGTTGGCGCACAAACACACATACCTGGTGACCCCTGCACACTATAGCCCGTAGGGCATAGGATACACCAGGGTATAGGGTGCACCAGGTATGTGTGTGTGTGCGCCTGTGTACGATGACGTCACTTCCAAGTAGCGCAGGGTCAAAGCTCACTTCCGTAGGTACTGTGGTTTTACATCCGGGTCCTCATCTTACATCCGGGGTATTCCATGTTTACTGTCACGTGACCGGAACTGGATGACTTACTCACTGGTGGTGGTGGTGGTGGTGGTGGTGGCGTTGACGGGCGTCAACGCCCAGTGGTGGTGGTGGTGGAGTGTGGTGGTGGTGGTGGTGGTGGTGATGGCGTTTACGGACGTCAACGCCCGGTGGTGGTATGTGGTGGTGGTGGTGGTGGTGTTTTGTGGTGGTGGTGGTTTTGTGTGGTGGTGGTGGTGGTGGTGGTAGTGGTGTATGGTGGTGTGTGGTGGTGGTGGTGGTGGTGTGTTGTGGTGGTGGTGTGTAGTTGTGGTGTGTGGTAGTGGCGTTTGGTTATGTGCTGCAGCATAAGGAGACAGACCAAGTCCGATAATTTTACCCGAGCAGTAACATCCGGGTATTTGGCCAACCGTTTACCATCATTAACCGGACGTCACTAGAGCCCGTGCTGGACCAAGCGGGCCAATTGGATGTCTTGGGATGGGCCTATGAACAGCACCCCAACATCAAGTGGATAGTGGAGAGGGTCACCAATGTGGTGACCAAATTACGGAATCTTCTCATCGGATGAATTCATTCACCCATGCACTGATAGATACTCAGAATGCGCAAACAACTATCTGAGGATATGATGCCTCAACGGTATCCTGACCTGGCCGATGATGATTAGAACAAACGGATCAGAGCGAACATGGCCGAAGATAGAACTTTCTGAAATGGCGACTTCTGATTGGACAGCCGAGAATACATCTAACGGGCAAGAACGAATATGACAGGACCAAATGGTGGCCTCTGATTGGACAAGAGACTTCTTGAATTGTAAACCTACCCAACGCGGCTCCCTCAGCGTGGGTATGTTACGATGGAGGGGAAAATAAACTATACGAAAAAACGTGTTGTTGTTGCTGTTGTTCTCTCATCCTTGTTGTTGTTGCTCTCTCATCTGTCTGGATCATGGCGTCAAGGCGTTATGCTAGGGCGATAAGGCGTACAGATAGGGCGTTAAGTCGTTGAGACAGGCGTTAAGGTGTAACGACGGGCCTTGACGGGTGATAGCCATTCGAGAGCTTCACACTGATACCCTACACGGTCCATTTGACCAGGGATGGTCAACCACTCAACAAACCTCCACGAATCCCCAAAATGCCTCCTTTCTATACTACGGCCAGACTGCGCATGCGCAAAATGATAAAAAGGACGATACATTAGACCAGTCGGATCCCACTCACTCATTCACTCACCGTCGTTAGTGCGTCCATGCGTTAAGACGGGCGTTGGGATCGCTTCACGGGCGTTGTGCACGCTTCACTCACTCACTCACTCACTTACTCGCTCACTCACTCACTCACACTCACTCACTCACTCACTCACTCACACACACGCGCGCATACACTCACACTCACATGTAACTCTTCCAGGTAGTTGGATGGAAAAATAGGCCGTTATCTACTCCAAATGCACTCCATCGCACCTCCGAAACTCCCGCTTTCGCTACTACTATCACTGATGACGTCACCAGTGACGTCACAGGTGACGTAGACATCCCTTCAAGTCGTGGTCTACACCCCGAGAGCTACAAAATAACACTTCCCTAGACACATTCGGACCCATAAGGGTCCATATCGGCCTCAAAATGTCTTTCCATATTACGGCCTGCCTGCGCATGCGCAGAATGACGATATTCCTAACACCCATCCTCCGAGGCGGTTGCGCCCTCACGTAGGCATCCCATTGATACCTCACTCGACTCAATCAGACCATTAGTGGCCCACCTAGACCTCAAAACGTTCCTTCCAATGCACTTTTCCCACAATTCCCTGTCTGCCCATGCGCAGAATGTCGACAACGGTCGACACACTAGTCCAGGCGGATGCCCCCTCACGTATCCTTCACAACGATACCTCACTCGACCCCATCGGCCCACTGGGGACTCCCCTAGACCACAAAACGTCTATTTCCATACCCTTTTCCCACAATTCCCTGTCTGCGCATGCGCAGAATGTTGAATACGAACGACACACTAGTTCAGACGGATGCCCCCTCACGTATCCTTCACATTGATACCTCATACGACTCCATAGGGCCACTAGTCGCCCACCCAGACCCCAAAACGTCTATTTCCATATGCTTTTCCCACAATTCCCTGTCTGCTCATGAGCAGAATGTTGACAACGACCGAGACACTAGTCCAGGCGGATGTCCCCTCACATAGGCTTCACATTGATACCTCATACGACTCCATCGGCCCATTAGGGGCTCCCTTAGATGCCAAAACGTCTATTTCCATACCCTTTTGCCACAATTCCTTGTTTGCGCATGCGCAGAATGTTGACAACGACCGAGACACTAGTCCAGGCGGATGCCCCCTCACATAGGCGTCACATTGATACCTCATACGACCCCATCGGCCCATTAGGGGCTCCCCAAATCCCAAAACATCTATTTCCATATCCTTTTCCCACAATTCCCTGTTTGCGCATGCGCATAATGTTGACAACGGTCGAGACACTAGTCCAGGCGGATGCCCCCTCACATAGGCTTCAAATTGATACCTCATACGACTCCATCGGCTCATTAGGGGCTCCCCTAGATCCCAAAACGTCTATTTCCATACCCTTGGTCTACTGTGCATGCGCAGAATGACGATATTCCAACCCCACACCCACCCCATCGGATGCCTCCTCACATAGGCTTCACATTGATACCTCACTCGACTCCATCGACCCAATCGGACCA
Organism: Hanleya hanleyi; assembly: GCA_036873755.1. Lineage (NCBI taxonomy): Eukaryota > Metazoa > Mollusca > Polyplacophora > Lepidopleurida > Hanleyidae > Hanleya > Hanleya hanleyi. The sequence continues at coordinate 117,369 of JAVTVY010029290.1, forward strand.
TGCAGCCTATTTGAAGTCTGGGGACTACTTTTTTTCCGCGGAAGCTTTTTGTCGCGACCGCATCACCACCAGACATGACCGCATCACCGCGGAGGAAAACAAGGTCAAAGGTTGCCAGACCTATAGTGGTCAAAACTTGGCACCCAGCCAATGCTGATGCAATCTATAACCTTGAGCTGGTGGCGCCCCCTGTCGGAAGCTCCACGGGAATCAAGAGTTACCTCCCTGGAAAATGCGACCTTTTTTGCTTGCTAACTACTACTAGCAGTATATTATCAGAGCTATACAAGCGACTCGTGAAGCCATAGACCGACTTGCGTATAAGTTCCATTAGCGGCTATTATAATAGCCAGAATAGAAGCCCACTCGCAGATATATTCTAGTTTTGTAAATCATTTATACAACGCCTAACTTTCGCACGTCATCTTTTCTCACCACTATTGTTTTGTTGCAATAATTCTATAAAACGTGAACCTTTCCATGCAAAAGCAGTAGATTACCAAAACTGATGCATGCGGCCAGTTTGGGTCGAGAGGGACGAACCTTTCTCATGTATTTTTTCTATTTTTTTTTTTTTTTTCGTTTTAACACAGGACTACACTTGGTCATTAATATTCAGCAGTCGGAGTATGTCCCCTACGTGTCTCCATCTGCTGGAGTGCGTGTGAACATACACAAGTTTGACACTGTGCCGTTTCCGTACGAGTCTGGATTTTCGGTGGAACCAGGGAAAGAATCGTTCGTTTCTCTGAAGATGGTATGTGCTTCCTAACTGACGAAAGCTATAGATGAGTACAGAATATCAAGGATTAAGTTGCTAGTCATATTTTTTTTTAAATAGTCAATATTATGAGATATGTTATTGAAGCCGGATGCGTTCTATCATCAGCTGACAAGAGTTAGTCATTCTTGACTGAAGATGATACGATAATAATAATGTCGTCTTATCATACTTAGGAATAATGGCATTAATGGAATTTTTCGTATTCATTAATCCCTCCTCCCATCAAGTGGTGTCTGTTATAACAATCCCGGTCATTGGAAGCGTGATTAGAACAAAAATAATTACTTTATTGCCCAGGCCTTACCACGTAAACCATCGCAAATCTCAGACTATCGTATATTTAATTTTTTAACCTTTAATTGATACCTTTCTCTGATACCATGCTATAAGAACATATAGCTACACTGTAAATAAATCGGACGCCGACGTGTTCTGAGAGTGTTCAACATTGAATACGCGTGTTAAAGTTGTGAATACTAACGATAGAGTTTAGAATGCCATTGTTCAAACTTTGAATGCGTGTGTCCTGCGTTTGAATACCTGCGTTAATGGTTTAAATTCTAAAGTTCAAATTGAACATAGAAGTTAACGATTTGAACAAGGAAGTTAACAATTTGAACACAATTACGCGTTATGTGTTACAATTTTGGCGATCAATAAGTGTTCTGAAATTGAACACCTCAGTTTACAGTGTATATGTATTTTAAATACCATTCTTTAGTTAGTTATAAAGGTACGTGACAATAAGTTTTTAGTTACGAATGCCTCGAATTCTAATATTATCTCAGATTTAGCCGGCTTTGATCTCATGATTTCCATATCTTCTTTTGAAGTATTCTTTTTAAAGAGGTTCCAGATAATTCGAAAATAAAATGGCATTTTTCTTATATTTGAACAAGATGTAGTGCAAACTTCAAACATTCAGGGGTCACCAGTGTAATTTTTGCATAATCTATGATCATATATGGTGTACAACAATTGGTTTAACCCTAGTCTAATATATGGGATACAGAAGTCAGTTTGCCAGCGTTACATCGTTGGGTTCGTATTTCCTCACAATTTGAAAAACAAGTTATTAGTCGTAAAATTGGATTTGTCTGGAACTTTTTTTTTCAGGGCGTATTTCTTTGTCCATACAGAATAGAGTCGTGCATGGCTATCTGTGAATTGATTCATCCATTCAACAGATCATCAGATTTTTTGGCTGAATGAAGGTCTGGCCTGAGGCTCAAGTGTTATATAATTTATATCAACTCTACCTGAGCGATTCACTATAAGATGGACAAAAATGCCGCTCTTTTGAATGAACACTAGTACTCGATTGCCCGTCAATTTCCTGATTTGTTGAGTGATTAATTTTCGCTTCGAAGATTTTTTTTAGCTTTCCATGGACCAAAATCATGCTAATGTTTTGTCTACGACCTGTTCTCTTCCAGGAAGAAATTAGTCGCCTTGGGAAGCCTCATGGGACGTGTGATTCTACAAACAAGTTTCCTTCCTTCGTGGTATATCTTATTCAACTCTATTAAAATGGTGTCATTTGGACGCTTAATAAATTTGGATATTTTACGTTTACATACGAAAAACTTCTTTGTGTGTGAAGGTAATAAAGCCGATCTTTTTCCACTCCAAACCCTGCAGGTTTCTCTTGGAGTTTACACACTGAAATATCCCTTTTGCATAAAAATGGAGATATGATTGACCAAACTGTGCTCCAGGCTTATTTCGGTATTTTTGGGGCATTTTCATGAAGGAATTTCTCCTGTAGCAAAAATATGACATCTCAAACCAAAACCATTCGTGGTTCTTTCCAATAAACAAACTTCTTAATATATTGTGTGGCAAAATTATTTTGGTTTGAGGTTTCACATTTTTCCTATCAGAGAAATTTCTCCTTGTAAATGCCTCAAAAATACCAAATCAGGCCAGTGAGCACATTTTGATCAATTATATCTCCATATTTATACAACGAAGCATCATATTGTTTTCGAGGCTGATATTTCAGTGTGTAAACTTGTAAACAGGTTTTGGATAAAAAAAAATGCAGCTTGATTAACATCACACACAATTTTAATTGTTTTTTCGCATGCTGATAGTGTATACGTGCAAGATCTATGGCGTTACGTTTCGTAACCAGTGTCTAATTTCGCTTAACCCGAGGCTAGGGGCCGTATGAACCCATGTACTTGAAGACCTCCATGGTGTTCACATGAACAGTCTCAATCAAAGCGGGACTGAGATACATCATTCTCTAGATGACGACTTTACAGCGAATATCATCTGAATTAAGAATACTGATCAGCGATACGCATTTGATATTTTTGGAACATCATGATGTGTTGCTGGCGTCATTGAAAATTGTTGACCGCTTCTCTCTTGCTGGAAGCTAGCCTATGTTTATGTATACTATGCTTGTCTTTTTGAATTTTGTGCTAATG